>OMNW01007717.1:115652-132302 GCA_900303245.1 Selene dorsalis
TTGTTTATCATTTCCTAGTGTCACCTACTCTACTCTTCACATTAGAAGTTATCTCAAGGCACTTGACAAATCGTATCTACAGAGACCCAAAAGTTCCCACCAAGAGTGAGCGCACATGGTAACAGTGGCGAGGAAAATCTAAAGAAACCTAAAAGAGTTCTTGTTCAAAAAGATATTACAGGTACAGTTAACAAATTATTTAACTGGTAAACTTGCAGAGCGAACAGGGGGTGAAATAGGGGAACAATACCTTGGTGAAAGAGCTTTGCTTAAGGAGTTTATAAAATCAAAACCATCATTAAAGCTAACAAGCCCAAATGAAGGTTAAATTTGAACCAACGTGCAAATTTTCCCTCATTTAACATCTTTAATCAAATTAATTCTTTTTTGCCATTGGCAAAAAGAATAAAAAATAGCACTGGTTTCAGTATCAGAGCATACCAATGCACCTGCTCGTGTTATTTTCATATTTCATCTCGAACAATTGTTCTAACAATTGTTTTCATGTTTCATTCCCAAAGCACAAGACAGGCTGACATCAACCAGCAAGACTGACATATCTGTGCACAGCAATTCTCTAAAAACATGAGAAAAATAGATGAAGCTCACCTCACCTCATCTTGTCCTCGGATTCTTTTACTGACTCACACACACAAACAGAACAGCAACCAAAGAAATTCATATAACATTGCTGTTTTTCTCTTTTGTTGTTTAGGATTTGTCATCAATATAGCATCATTTTGTCTAATGAAACAGACCAAATCTTTTTTAAAAGGTGTCAATGTCCAGAATTATCTATCTGCAATAAAATGATCTCAAAAACGCAGTAACATTTTGCTGCTGACCTGAAATGGTATCGTACTGGTGCAGATGCTTTAATTGAGTCAGTGTGTCTCAAATGGGGAAAATATAGATAAAAGCCCAGGGAATGGGAAAAATGCTAACATATAATTTTTGATAGCCAGAAATCCCACCATATGTTTTGATTAATTTTCCTCTGTTCTTTGTTCCCACTCTGTTTTTCTTAGTGCTGTTTGGTCAGTTTGTGGTTTTCCAGACCTTGACCAGTGATGTTGTTGAGATCTACGATGGATCGTCCACAGATGCACCCCTTCTCTCGTCCATTTATGGATCACACTCAGGTAAAAAAAGAAGAACAAGCACAAAACAAAACTCTGCAGTGCTTAAGCCTACTGTTTTATTTTATCTGTGTTACTAGCTCACAGGTATGAGTAGTTTTGTCTTGCACAACATTTTGCACTGCAGGCAAGATGTTGCATTCCTCTCTCAACTCAGCTGTTGTTGTTGTTTGTTTGTTTTTTTTAAATACGAATTAAAAGTCTGAAGCCATCGCAGCTTTATGCTGCCAGCTGTAAGGATTTCCCCCCTTCTTTCGTTTCTTTAATGATGATATAATTAGGCACAATGATGATACATAATACATTT
The DNA here is from genome assembly GCA_900303245.1 of Selene dorsalis. Lineage (NCBI taxonomy): Eukaryota > Metazoa > Chordata > Actinopteri > Carangiformes > Carangidae > Selene > Selene dorsalis. The sequence goes on from OMNW01007717.1 coordinate 117,099, forward strand.
AAATTACATTTAGATAAACTCTTAAGATCCCAATTAAAATAACAAAAATGCAAACCAGTTATTGTAAATTGCTGTCAAACTCTACTTGGCAAGACAGTAGCACAATGTTAAAACACTCAGATGAATCTGATCTTGGAGGATCTTGGAGGATCTTGGACACAAACAACTGCAAGGTTCAGACAAAAGGATCTTAATTTTTCCTTTTTTGTCAATCTGCTTTTAGTAAGGTCATTTTTATGTTTTATGTTCATTATTGGCCACTTATTTGTTTCCTTGTTTATACATTATCACTGGACATTTGTAAACTGCTTCATATATAACAATTTGGATAATGTTCCCTTTGTATAATTTAGGCGAGACACTTCCTTTAAGCTCAGGAAACAAGATAACACTCAAGTTTACCACAAATGGAACAGACACAGCAAAAGGATTTCACTTTGTTTACCAAGGTAAGGCTGCTTTTTCTTACATGGTTCAAGAATTTTAAGTGGAAATGTATTAAGTGCATATGATTTCAATAAAAAAAACTTCTTTTAGCCCTGTACTCATAACATGAAGGGTTGTTCAACAGAGTGCCATTGGCTGCAGCTGGGCATAGCTGTGCAGAGCTGGATGATGTAGACTCAAAGAGCCAATAATGGCAGAGCAGAGGAGAGTGACTAATGATGTGCGAGGAGGTTCACAAGGGCTTTACCATTTCTCTCTGCCTCCTTTGTCTGGCCATCTCTCTTCTCCCTGTTGCCTTTCTGACTACCACACCCACACACTGCTCTTTGTCTTTGTATTTCTTCCTCTCATGCTCACTTCCTCCCCTTTTATCCCCAGCTGTCCCCCGGACAAGTGCCACTCAGTGTAGCTCGGTCCCTGAGCCCCGGTTTGGGAAGCGGATAGGGAATGACTTTGGAATCGGCATGGTGGTGCTGTTTGAATGCAATCCAGGTTACACACTGCATGGCTCCAATGCCATCAGGTGTGAGGCTGTGCCCAATGCCCTGGCCCAGTGGAACGGCACTGTGCCCACATGTGTTGGTAAGCATCTTCACCCTCCTACCCTCCCTTCACCTTCTTGTATGCACTTTCACAGACTCACACATGTACACACACAAAAATCCAAATAGATTGAGCAGGTGCACAAAAGTGGTTGATGTCTGTTTTTCCTGGTCATTACTTATCCTAATGTCTGCCATCCATTTGAATGCATCTGCCTATCTCTGGTATTTATAGTTCAGACAGGCAGAAAGAGGCAAGGACAAACAGAACAATAAAGTGTCACATAAATTTTCTACCTTGACAAGGGATTTCAGTCCCCGTGTCTTGCAAGACTAACGGGAAAATAAATAGCAAAACAAAGAATATGTCCAAACAGTGTTGCTGGTGGAACATGTCCACTTTTCCTGAAGATTTGTGTGCAACTTTGTCCGTGTGGGCCACATTTTGAACGCAGCCAGTGAACAGTATACAATGCAATTAAACAGACTTGCAATAGATGGTGTTACTATATGTAAATGGAGGTTTAAAAAAACATGACAGACACCATAATGATTTATGGATGTTATATTACAATGCAGGTTTGAAGTACACTGTAAAATCTGATGATAGCCTTCAAGTCATGTGCGCACTACCCTGAAATAAAGCCCGGCTTAGTGAAGCTAAGCTTCATACTTAATATTTGGCAAGGTTAAAGCAGCTATAATTGATATTTTTGTAACTGTTCTATCGAGGAGTTTCTTGTACTGATGAACCTTCAGAGTTATCACCTGAATCCGCTCTCCTCAACTTTATGGAGTTTCAGCTCATTGCTTAGCTGTCCAGCTGCAACTTTATTGTGCTGGTTCACTGTCACTGCTCTCATTGCATTTTTTTTTTTCAGTGCGGCAGACAGCTGCTGATTTCAATGGAGAAGCTCTAAAAATTCACTGTGCGCTACTTTCACAGCACTAAACAGACAGACAGATGCAGTTAGCCACTATAGTAGCTAGTGAACACAGAGCAGCATTTATCATCTAAACAACTAGAAATTTCCCACAGGAACTAGTAGAGATCAGATGGTGAACATTGGACTTCCATTTGCCAGGTGGCCAAAAAAACAGCTCCAAATGAATGATAATGTTGCTACAGAACTGCTGGATGTTTAAATAAGTACCTGCCATATCAAGTGAAAATGTGATGATATGTTAATGTTGTGTTAACAAGTGGCAGAAATATGTTATTGCAGCTTTAAGCTGGCCCAGATCACCCACACCCACTAATGGGAAAATTAGTCACAAACAAGCTCTGTGATTTCGCTACACTGGATTTAGAATGACATAATGCCTTTATAGCAATTTACAGAAGTCTATATTCATGGTAATGAAGTTGAATTAACAAATTAAGTTAATAATTATGTCTTATAAACAAGGATGCCATTGGACATGTCACCTTTTTCACTAACAAAATTCAAATGTGCTGAGCAAGGTGTAAACAAGTCAAGTGAATCAGTAGACATTACTGTTGCTTTACTGCCTTAGCCATACCAACATCAGCATAGCACTGGAAACATTTTCTGGTCGATGAAAACAGCAATTATCCAACAAAATGATATCATTATATCATGCAATTTTCTTTTTTTCACATGAAATATTAAAACCAAAATGAGAGGTTGAACACGCAACAGTAACTCTCTAGGTAAAGGGTTCTGTGGCTAGCACACATCAAACCATGCACACATATATATACCCTCATAAATATATATATGTAGATAAACACATACTACACATTTTTTTACACATGAACAGATTTGCATATTTGCTTTGCATATGCTGTTACCCATACATATAAACATGTAGAAGGGCATGCACATTAGAAGGGCCTAACAAACACACCCACACGTTACCTTTGGAAGATAAAGAGCCACAGATGATGTATGGAGAAATCTACTAAAGTCGGGCCCTCTGTCAGCCAGCAAATAGTCCCAGCCAGTGAGTGCTGGAGATTTCAAGCCAGGGTTCATCTGAGTTTACTGCCAAGTGGTAAGGGAATAGCGGTGGCACGCGCAGATCCATTTTAAACACAGTGATTTTTATCTGGAGATTGAATCTGGCTGCAGCGTCTCCCCCAGCGGCAGTGTACTCGCCCAGAATAATGGATATAGTCTCGTGGAAGCTTCAGCAAAAAAACTATGCTCAATTACTCAAGCCCTCTTTATGGAATATGACGGTATCAGACACTGCTCTCCGGTGAGGTACCTGTGTACCAGAGGAAGCATTTGTCCAGCTGTGATTGACCTGACTCATCACACAATGTGTTTGGCTTTCAGTTTCACAAACGCAAAGCTGCTGAATTGAGGATTTGCTTGATCAGTTGTGCAACGTTTTATCGTGATTTAATTAGCTTCGCCTGAATGGACGCATAATGTTTGGATGGCCTCTGTTTAATTTTCTGCAGAATAAATAAATATATGTATTTTGTTGGTTTCCAGATGGAATTTGACTTTAAGTACTTTACAGTGAGCTTTAAAAGATTAAAGTAATGCAGCTGACTTCATTTTTCAGTGTTTAGACTTCTCACCATTAGATTGGGGAGATTAACAGTACAATAACAGTAAAAGAAAGTACTGATAGATGACAACAGTTTTCTCTTGTTTTGCTTCCTGAACAACTGAAACAGCAACTGAATTTCACACATAAACTAAATCAGTTCTGATTGCAAAAACATCATCACTGCCCAGTATTACATAAACCCACGGACTGCCATGATTCATATTCAGTATGTTCACACCATGGGATTCACTGTTGGCCTAAACATTTTTTGAAGGTGTCACCAAGTGAACGGTGTCGCACTGAGCTTGTTTCCCAACAGTGGATTCTTGTTTTGAAATAGCCTCCCAAGACCAATTAAAGTGTCCCAGTCCAGGCCTGTGTAGTAAAACCAGGACAGAAGTTTCTGAATTGAAATTGGGAATTATTGCCAGTTTGAGTAACGGTGTATTTAGGACTTGTTTTTCTATCAAGAAAGTAAGCAATAGAAATCTCAGCAACATTTAATCTATCTATATTTTAAAAGAAATCTCACCTCCAAAAAAGACTGGATACAAAAAGCAAAAAGTAATCTCTGTTTTGTAAATGTTTGTCAGTCATTATACTTGGATGTCGTTCCATTTCGCCCACTATATCATCCATAATAACCTTAACCCACTGACTAATATGGGCTATTTCTTTTAGCTTCCAAAAGCTTCCCTGAGAATGGGAGCAATAGCATTTTCCCCCATATCCAACTCCAATTAAGATGTCCCAGATTACTTTGAGAGAGGTGAATTTGCCATAGTTATGTTCATAGGGGTTCATGAAGCAAACTAACCTTGATAAATTGGCAAAGCTGTCATCTTTGTCAGAGTGACAAGTCATACTGATCCACTACTTGCAGTTGAGAGAAAGGTGAGATGCTATAGCAAAGATATTACATTGTTACATTTTGGTGAATAAAATGATCATCAGTGAGATGACAAAGGCAATTTTAGATGTCAATCAAATGTCAATGTGAAATGCCAACGTCAAATGTCTCAGGTTTGTCAAATTTATATATCTCTCAAACAGTATGATGAGACATTGAGGAACATAAGATTTAATCGTTACAATGAAGAAGTTCATTTGATGTGAAACACCCATGTAGTGCACAGATGTTTTTACTTCTTGATTAAAACACTTCTAATTAGAAGTCACTGTTCCCTGCATCTCAGATGGGGACAAATGGTGTTTCATAACGTGTGGTCCCCACACTTGTCTTCCTGCGGTAACTCTGACATATGAGCCTGCCACAGATTGAGATGGGTGGGGAGCATTCACACTTTTATGAGTGTCATGATTTCTAATCTCGCTCGACCAATTACATTAACTGACAGCTCAGGGGACTCAAAGGAGCTGTTAAATTATATTGAAATACTGGGTCTTTCCCTGGAATAGCCATGTAGCTTGTTGTCAAGATTGTAGTCTAATACAAAAAAAAAATAAGTTTGTTATTCTTGAAATGTTTATGATGATATCTCAGAACTTTGTGTCAGAAGTAAAGTATCAAAATAGCAAAAGCTAAACTCACAATCATCTTTGTATAAATTATACAGGTTTCTTTTGTCACTCAGCTTTGTGTAAAAGAGATTTGAAGAAAGAAAAACAGTGAGCCTGATTACTCACCATGTTATGTTGTGTATGCGCTACACTACCTGACTGATTACTACAGATTTCATAGACCTTGACAGTCTTCTTTTCACCTGCAGAGCAAAATTTATAACAGTTGCACAAGCTGTTCTCCTTCAGTCGTGATCTAGGAGTTTTCAATACTGAATACTCGCATGCTAGCTGAGGATGACACGACTGGTGTAGTGATTATATGAAAGTGTGACTGCTCCACTGTGTCATTGCTGTGAGGTAGAAAGACAGTAGAGTAACAATTTTCTCTAATTTCGTAGTTGGAATGAAAGAAGTCACCCAGAAGTCACTTTGGCACAATTCTCCAAACTTTTGTAGCAGGGTCGATGTCACCTCTAAAATACTGATACGTTCGAAGTTTTGACAAGCTCAGAAAGGTCAAAGTGTGGTCATTTTATTTCTTCTTCTTGTATTTCACATCAAACCCTCCAGTGTCTGATGGATATCTAAAATCCTGATTCTTATTGACCTGTACAGGTTAAACCCTTGTCCTTGATGAAACATATCTGGTTCTCCATTGTGAGAACACGTAGTACAATTCTCAGTGACAGCTAGGCTCTTGGTCCCCTTGTGTAGGAAAATGTATCCATGCAAAGGCTAGGAATATCAGAGGCCTGAAAACAGTCAGTAACAGTTGTTAGATAAAAGAAAAAAGATAGAAAGTCTGTTGTTCCTGTTAACTGCAGTTAGGAAACAGCATCTGTCATCAATATTGAAATAGAAGCCATGGCTTTACAGATGTCTGACAAACACATTCTAGCTTTTGACAGCAGAACAATGGAAGTCAGCAGAGCAAAGCGTCAGTGAACAGAAAATACACGTCTGTATCAGACTTCTCTCATTGTAGAGGTGTAAAAGACTTTTCTGGCTCTGTGCAGAAAGTTATAACAACCAATAGGTCATGACATGTTTCTGTATTAGCCAGCAGAACTATGGAAAGACAACAATTTAGTCTTGTGCTTTGTTGAGAGTTATAATCCAAAGGATTATAGTTTGTAGGGCTGGGTTACTACAATTCTTAATGGACAAAATGTGGAGCCACACATTGTGTAGCCAACTGGCACCTGTCTGAAAAGCAATAAAAAAGTAGCTGTTTACAGTCCTTTTTTCATTTCATTTTTTTCATCCATATATCACAGCACCTGACGATGTCAGCACAAGAAAGGCCAGTGACTCCAATTCAGCGTTCATCTGTGAGCTGAGAGGCTTGATAAATATGTTGCTTATGGCACTTGTTGAAAGTGCACTACAAGGATAGCATTCACAGTTAAAAAATGTGATTTGTGTGGCCTGCAAGAGATAAAATTACATGTCGGGGTTGACTTGTTTTTTACATACAGCAAGCGTGGGCTGCCATATAAAGCTCCACTGTCAGTGATATCATGTGGATGTGGATGCATGTTCTTGTTAAAAACTTAAAAAAATAAATAAAGCTAATTTATAACAAATAGAGTCCTTAGAGTTGCCTCACATGCGGTGATTTATAGGGGATTTGTAGTGAGTGGGATTATGGGAGTTTAGAGTTTGCTGCTCTCCCAGTGTGACGCCTGTCCACTCCCAGTTCTGCAGGTGGATCTGTGGACTTGTCATCTCTTGTTGTGACACTCTGCTTTCTTTATTCTCTCTGTCTCTGATGTCCTTTGTCTAGTTCCCTGTGGTGGAGTGTTAACTGACCGCAGAGGCACTATCCTGTCTCCCGGATATCCAGAGCCGTACGCCAACTATCTCAACTGTGCCTGGAAAATCACAGTTCCCGAGGGAGCTGGCATCCAAGTGAGATTGGTGGATTACATTTTTACATACATTCAAGCCATTTTTCTGATGTTTTTTTTTTGTTTTTCAATGTTCTTTTACAAATCTTTCAGATTCAAGTTGTGACCTTTGCCACGGAGCACAACTGGGACTCGCTGGATTTTTTTGATGGGGTTGATGGCAATGCTCCAAGGCTTGGTAGCTACTCAGGTAAATCTGATACAACTGAATTTTAGTTTTGAGCTCCCTCTTGAATTTCAGTCAGACATCACAGGGCCTCCAGCAGCAGACAGACGTGGTAATGGAACAGATGACATTTGGCATGTCCTTTGAGAATGATGTCAAAAAAACAGTTAAAGAAGGCAGCGAAGGAAAAAAAAGTCCCTTTTCCTTCACACAGTGTTCCTGTATCTGCAGTGGAGATCTTCATAATCTAGCCCCTGTTTCAGGCTGAAATTTTATAAATGTAGTGTTGCCTTAGGGTGTAAACTAATGAAAATTCTGCTCTTGCCACACGGTAACCTACTGGAATCAGGGTGTCATATTATTGCAGATGCTTAATCCTGGTGTAAGAGGGACCGGTGTAGCAAAATGACTTCTGCCTCTACATCAGCTGAGTTTTATGAGACTACATGTCAAAATTCTCAAGTGGCGCATTTTGGAACAAAACTCTTTACATATTGTAATAGCTCCACAGTACAGATCTCATTGTGGGCAGCACTGCAGCATGAAAAGGGCAAAGCAGTTTAATTGGCTAGAAATCAATTTTATTGGGGGCTAAACTGATAAAGGTGATTATGATTATATGTAAAAGTCGCCATGCAAATTGCAGAAGACGTACGCCTGGGACCAAGAAAATGATGCCACACAGAATATTTGAGAGCAATTTCCTCCAGTCACAGGGCCATGCTTGTGTTCATGGACATGATTTTCTGAATCTGACTGAAGTTTCAAAGGAAGAGTGTTGAACATGGATTACAACATAAATATGTAAAACAGGGGCAGCACTGTTGTTCAAAACTCTTTAGCAGAGACGTTAACAAAACTAATTTGTTATCATGTATATTATGTGGAAATGTCCTCCCAAAATTTAGTTGTGCTATTGATAATCTATCTGTATGGCACCATATTCTTGATCAAACGATTGCTATGCTATTGAAATCTCCATCTCTAGACTTATGTCATCAGTTGTATAAAAAAACTAAAGCAGAATTGTAGCCATATTTAAATTACTAGCCCCAGTGCATATTAGTAAGATGCAGTAAGTGTTCATATGTTGTGCATGTCTTCGTGACCTTCATTTTTTTTTTAACACGGAGTAGAGGCAGTTCTAACCATCCCCTATATTTTATATAATACAGGTACAACAATTCCCCAGCTGCTGAACAGCACATCCAACAACCTGTACCTGACCTTCCAGTCTGACATTAGTGTGTCCGCCGCTGGCTTCCACTTGGAGTACACAGGTATGAGGAGAGACGGCTTGTCTGGCCGTCCGTCACTCAGTCTGTTGTCTGTTTGTGTGTGTCCATCTGCCACTGGCTTCCAGCTGCTGCACAGGGATAGAATAAGTAAGAGGGACAGCTGGTATGCATGGCACAGTAGGACAGAATGTGAGGGAGTGAGCAAAGTTTTTTTCCTCAGTATATTTTCATATTTCCAGTCTTTGTACCTTAGTACTGTATTTCCCAGTAGTGTTGTTTTTTTTTTAAATCCTGCCATAGCCTCAAGTTACTGGACCCACATCCTTTTCATTTACTGTAGTGACAACATTTGCTCTACTCTCAGTAGGCTGTTCACTCAGGGCATATTTGCTAAACATTTAAAATTTAAGAGGTGTAGCTAGCCCCAGTGGAAGATATAACAAGTCCTCCCAATCAGAAGTGAAGTGAAAAATAGAGTTGATGATCTGCAGGTGATGCATGTAGCTCTTCTACAGAGATTTAACAGTGGTAACCACATCTCCCTTTATTTATATCTCAGGCTCTTTCCCTTTGTGTTTTTTAAAGTCAGGGTAATTTTACTCTGCATTTGCATCAGCTGTAACCAGAGATGTATCCCATTCTTATGAATGAACTGCCTCAGAAATGCCTTGAGGGATCTTTCTCAGATTTGGCGAAAATGATCACTTGGACTCGAGGATGAATTGATTAGATGATGAATTGGTGGTCAAAGGTCATGGTCACTGTGATCTCACATCTGTCCCAATCTTGCATATCATACAACGTGATATATCAGGGATGCCTGGAGGGAATTTCATTACAACTGGCAAAAACGTCTCACTTGGACTCGAGTATGAACTGATAACAATTTGCTAGTCGAAGGTGAAAGGTCAACATCACTGTGACCTCACAAAACACGTTTTTGGCCATAACCTTATGTTAAGTTATGTTATGTTATGTTAAGTTAATAAGAGACAATCTGAGAAATTTATGAGGTCGTGGCATTTTGTATTCATACAGTAAAAGGCTGAATTCTCTGTGACATCATAATGTTCTGCTAAAGCTTTCCTGCTCATCATTCAACGCTGTAAGTCAGAAACATGAGGGAAGACAATGACCATATTTACTGCAACTTCACTGGTTGACATAGGCATTCAGCTTCAAGGTGGGAGTGATAATTCAAGTTGTTGTTTTTGTCTCTAAGGCCAGTATTTTGCCTCCTTCTGCCGCCTCTTCCTCACATTTGTCTTTCTGCTAGTTTGTTACCTATCATTCACCAACACATTAAATCAATTTGCAAAAAATATGTGGCTGTGGGAGAGACCCACTGTCATAGATTTTCTGTGCCATACATCAATAGCAGCAAAAAAATGCAACCACTGGCAAAATGAGATTGGGAATTCATAAGGTGAACATGAAGAAGGAGGATGTGGACTCGGGGAAAAAGGAGTGAAGAGCTCAGCTAACTTATTCATCTTTGACATCCTATACACAGCAGAAACTAAGAACAACATGTTTTTGAGTAAACTCAGTTCAAACCAACAGTCAGTTCCCACAGATGCCTTTCAAAACAATAGTGGCACGAAAAAAAAATTGCTGCCACTGAACTTGGCCTTGCTGTCAGTCGTGTCAGTCCACAAGCATTATACCGATGTTAAGAATGACTTCACAGTCACGTCTCTTGCAGTCAGTCCTTCATTTCCACAACACCCTCCTCTTGCTTGGAACCGCTCTGTAACTGTGTCTCTCTGTGGGCTCTCTCCTTCCTGCATTGAACACCTCCCCCACCACCCCTGCCTACTGCTGAGAATCACTTGAGTGCCATGTCTAACAGTCTGCTCTTTCTTGTATGACTGCCTTACATGTTGCCACTGCTGCCCTTGTAAACGGCATTTCCCTATGCTTAGTGTAAAGCAGGCTCCAGTCAAACTCCTTTCTATTTTTCGTCATGCGTTTCATTTTTCTTGCCTTGCCTTTTATATAGTTAAACTGTGTAACATTTGTGTATGTGTGATCATACTCTGTTGATTCTTTATGGTACTGCTCATTAAGTATTTCCGCTTTTGTGGTCTGTTGTTTTCAATTATGTGATGTTCTAGTCTAGTGCTTACAGCAGAGTTCAGCTTCTGATTTATTTGGTCAAATTAAAACAATCCTCTCCTCTGTTCTCTAGCCAGTTGTGTTGTTGTGTATTATTTTCAGCCTTTGGTTGGCTTGAACCACATTGCAGGTTTTAGCTGCAAATTAATGCTCTGAATGCTCAGCACAGTGAGAGGAAAAAGGCATGAGGGATTGATACAGACCCAGCAAGCCAACCATCCGTTATAAAATGTTTCCTTTGGGTGATTGTTGCAGTCCATTGAGACAGTCGTAAAAATCTTGTATACCACCCATCAACACAGCTTCTTACGAAACAAGTGTATAACCTGCTCTCTTAGGACAGACAGTGTGCTACTGTTGAACATGAAATAGGTGCTTTTTCAGAGGCCATATGGTGGTTTGCATCCCAAATTAAATCACCACACTGACCACATATGTGGTCAGTGTGGTTTGTATGTGTGTAATGTATTGTATACATACATATATATGAAGCGTGAAGCCTGTGACCTGTTGTCAGTTGTCAGGGCCACCTCTTCCTCCAGATCTCCTCTCAGACCTTGTGCAAATTACTTTTGTGGAGTGGTTTGATTCTGTACAGTAACTGAAAGTAATTACATGTGAAGTGCACTGTTATGCCAACAAATGTCTCACTTGTAAAACTTGACATTAGGATTGTTGTTATAAACAGGGATCACTGTACATCATGGGTTTATCATGCCCTCTCGGAATGCATCAGACACGGCTCTTCTCGAGGGTACAAGGTCATCCAGCAGCATCTTCTTCAGTCCCAGTTTCTTCATTCTCTGATCTCTATAAGTAATGTACAGGTGTGTTTCCTGGTTAAATAGAGTGAGTCGTGGACTCGTGGGTAATAAATGTTGTGGTATTGAGCTCTGCTGGTAAGAAGTCGATAATCTGGAGCCTTTTGAAGCCTTACAGCTGTTGTCACAGACATGCTGTGGTATGGATGTATATAAAAAAAATCATACATTTGAGGGATTTGAATTGGTATACAGGATGAAGTGATATTCTGCCCAGTGCTACTATATATGGTGATTGCAGTTTCCTGTAAATTCTTATCTTACTACAGACAGATCTCCTAAAATTGGCATGTTTAAGGTGCATCTGTGTGCTTTCAGAATACACAATGCAAATGAATATGAATGAATGTGCTGTGATTTTGCTATCATATGTGTCTGTTAGCATGTTCTGTTGACTTCTATCTAGTCAATCATGTGACAGTAGTGCATTGTATAAAACCACATTAACATCAGGAGCGTCAGAAACTGCTTACAGCAAATGTCATAATGGGGAAAACATGATCTTCTCACTTACTTGGCATGATTGTTGGTGCCAGATGGACTGGTTTTAAACTTTTTCTACACACAACACTGCAGAGTTAAATCAGATTGATGTGAAAAACAAACAACAACAAAAAACATCCAGTGACTGACAGCTCTATGAATGAAAACACCTTGTTGATGAGAGAGGTCAGAGGAGAATGATGCACCAGTAGGAGCTGACAAAAAGTCTAGTAACTCAGATAACCAATGTACACAACTGTGGGGAGCAGAATAATATCTCAGGGAGAACAACACACGGAAGCTTGAAGAAGAAGAACTACAACAGCACAAGGTCACAAATGGCTCCACTGTTGTCAGCCAAAAACAGAAATCTGTGGGTGTTGGTAGGTTCAGACAAGTTTAGGATGGGTCAGAATTTGGCATCAGCAGCATGAATCCATGGCTCTTTAATACCAATCAATCACTGTTTGATTCCTGCAGCCTGAGTAATGTTGCTGTCTATGTGCATCCCTATATGGGCACAATATTTATTTTTGATAATTTACCAATTTACCATCTTCTAATGACTATCTGTAGCATAATAATGCATCATGTCAAAAAGCAATAGTTTCCATGAACATGACAAAGTGTTCAGTGAACTTCATTGACTTCCACAGTCACCAGATCTGAATCCAATAGAACACCTTGGGGATGTCTTAGAACACCAGATTCACAGCATGAATATGCGGCTGACAAATCTGAAGTAATGATGTAATGCAATCGTACCAATATGGAGCAGACTCTTTCAGAGTTGTTGTTTTTTTTTTCAACATCTTGTAGAAATCAGGCCATGAAGAACTGAGGCTCCTGAAAAACAGAGGGAGGCTCTACCCAGTATTAGTATGGGGTTCCTTACACCGATTCTCTGAGTGTAGTTCTCCCCAGAATAAAAAGAGGCTTCCTTTTTTTGATTTTGTACAGATGGAAATGGAAGGATAAAATGTATTATTACATACATTTTATAATTTATTTAAGGTCTGTATTGGGTTACATTAGCAAGTCATTCTTACTATTACCACCACCCACAGCCTATTGTGAAATATTGTCTGTTTCATGGAATGTATGCATGTAGTTATTTATAGGTTCAATGGTAGGTGCGTTTTAATTATTTTTATCTTATTCAACACCGTATCACACATCACAACACTACAGAATTGTCTGTATTTTAACATACCAAAAACTAGACTGTATTCCAGGTGCACAGCAGGTATCCTCGAGATAGTCACTTAGCTCAGGGGCGCCGCTCCATCTGACCCACTGCATTGAAGATGATGAAAGAAGCTGATGTGATTGATGGTTAATCAAATTCCTCACTTGACTTCATCTGCAGTTATCCTCATTTTGATGCTCTCAATTAAAGGTGGACATCACCTGTTGTCAGACTTTCTAGACTGTTTTAATTTTAAAAATCACAGATCAAAATGATGATAACTAACATAAAGGGAACATCAACATAAAGGGATTTTGTGATTTTAATGATCTCAATTCATAATAGTTGAGCGTTAAAATACTTTCAGATTAACCTACTGATGTAGAAACTCTTGGGTGGGAAACAGTTTTCTTCCCTATCTTAAGCTGTGTTGTTGACGGTGTATAACGTCAGCACTATCCTTTGCAAACCATCAGTTTGCTTTTTATTTGTGTTCACCCTTACTTACTTACCCTTTAACCCTCACAGTCATGTGTGTGACCTGCTTGTTTTAATCTGCATCAAACTATTATAACTCACTTGGATTTATCAATTATCTTGGGGCATTTTTGCAGTCCTACTTTTTTATTTTCCAAGCACAAACAATTTTCTTTACAGGATCAATTTACATTTTTTAAAGATTATTGAAATAATTACATTTATGCTAATTCACGTAATGAATTGAAAACATGAGAAGATAAAACTCTCAGCCACACACGTGATCCGTGATGCTTGAGAAGGGTGAGGCTTCTTACTGATGTATTTGCATATTGTGCGCATTACACAGCAGTGCTGTCTGTTAGTGGGCACCCATACGAGAGCAAAGGCCTTTTTGTGCCCAATCTGGCACACTGCTCCAGGTTGAGCAAACCGGACCTTCACAGCGTATGTTTGATATGTCTGATAAATGCTGTCTTTAGTATATTGTTCCTAAGTGTTTTTACTTGATTCATTGCCCACGGACATTTAAGGTCTGTTGCATGTGACATGTATAAATGTATGAATACAAATTGTCAGAGCATCCTGTGTTACTATAGTTCACCAGTCATTTTCGATGTTTCTCGGATTCTTATTTTCCATCTCTCAATGAAGGAAATGTGAATCCACTGCTTTATTAAAAATCGTACTCATTTCAGTGAACGCTTCAAGGGGAAGGTTGATTGTTCCCTACAGTAAGGACACATGATTATTTCATGAAACTGTTTAATTTATAGCTTCATTTCGCTTTGATACCAAACTTAGTTCATGGCAGCCTTACTCTATAGCAGCAAACACTGCTTAATGAATTGCATGACCAGAGCTCCTTGAAATCCATAAAAAAATTCAAAGTCATTTGAATTTATCAAAGAATTTTTTTTTAAATCTAAACCTAAAACGACAAAGGATTCACCCAATCCGCTTGTACAATAGTTCCTACTTATTTGCTGTATCTGTGGCTGTTGTATTACTCAGCTCCCTGCTTTGCTGCTCTTAGATTACTGTCTACTCCCACTCAAATACCCTCTCTAAATTTCACTGGATGCTGAGTGGAGTGGCCACTCCCGTTATTTAGAGCTGTGAAGAGCTGCCTGTGAATTTTTTTGTATCTTAAGTGGCCATTTCTGCTGCTGTGTTTACATTCATCCACCCACCTGTTTGTTTGGACCTGCTAACACTCTGAGAACACTTGTGTGTGTGAGTGTTTGTACATTTTGTATGTATTTTTCTTTTGAGGAGTAGTGTGAGTATGTGCCCACGCATAGATTCGTTGATTTTTTTGTGCTACTGCTTGTATATCCTCCTTCCACCTACTTCTCACCTCAGTGCCTGCTAATTAATATTGTGTCAAAAAACAAAAAGAAAATCTTGTGTATGAATGTATATGTAGTTTTCAGGGTTACTGCATTTGTTTTATCTCGTGTTAATGCTGGAGCTTTTCAGCAGCGCAACTTTTTTAAAGTAATTTTATTCATCCAAATAAGCATTCAAAGGTTTAATAATGGAAGTGTGACATGTGCTCCTCTCTGCCTGCAAATCAGATTTTCATATCTTTGTGTTTAGTTTAGTTACTTTAAGACAAAAAACTCAAACTTAACTGCATTTTTGTCTTTTTTTCTGTGAAAGTGAATGCAATTTAAATTTACCTCAAATACCCAACATTAATGTATCCCATTAATGTACTGAATAATTGCTTTTATGACAGAAAAACACAATATCAT
>OMNW01007718.1:0-19435 GCA_900303245.1 Selene dorsalis
GGAGAAAGCCTTTGATGTTAGAGCAGCATGTCAGATTAGCACAACAGCATCAGCTCAAATGGGGAGATGAGGGGAGCGAAGGAAGAGACTCCTGTGAGCTAGAGGCAACACCAGGGACTGACTGGGCAGCTCCATCATTTCTATAAATGTACATGACAAAAAGACGACTGCAGTTTGATGCTGAGACCATAACACTACAAAATCAGTCAACTTCACTATTTGTTCCCTGTCTCTTATCAAGACGTGTTAAATTTTTGAGGACAAGTGTTTGGAATGCTTTGAATATTTCATTTCATGCAAGTGTTGCTTGTATTGTTTTACACACCACCTCTATTGATCATGGACAAAAACATGAGCACCGAGATGATCATTCAGCTTGTAAACAAGCCAGTTTGTCTGAAGCACATTATTAGGACAAGTGAAAATGAGTGCACTTGTAATGCTGCTGTACTCTCTCATTCACACAACAGCATCACTACAGTAGGTCAAGGTTGAACCGGGATGTTTGCATATTAATGATACTACTCCCCCTCTTCCATAAGCTTGACTAACCTGTAAAGCTAGCCAGGTCCTCACAGCTAATCTGTTGAATGTAATATTATAATGCAAAACCTGTAGTAAACCTGAATTGTCCTTTACACTTGAATTACTTTGTTTCATTTGGTCGCTAGGGAGAATAATGAGCTGTTAACACAACGCACCACAATCAATTTGCTAAGCAGTCACTTATTTAGACAGCAATAGCAGATCATTCGTGTTCCTGGCTACCTGGTAAATCTGATAGACAGACAGACTACAAAAAAGATTACTGCAGCCTTCATGACATCACCCATACTGAAGAAACATTTTCAAGCTCAGAGTGGGCTGCTCCACTGTCATCATCTTGGCAGTGACTGACATAACTTTAATCCTTTAAGGCACAATGTGTAACTTTTTATTAGCAAAAATCAAATATTGCTTTCATAAATACGTATTTACCGAAGTTTAGCTCAGAATGAGTTGTTTACAAATACATAGGTGGCGGTGCATCCAACCGAAGGCTGCCATGTTGCATCACCATCTTTGAATACAGTAGCTAAAAGGGGACAAACTTGGTGAGCGCCGCTCATTTCTTTTTAATAAACAGACCCCTCCAGTTGGACTGTAGCCGCTTATGGATATAACGGAGCTAATGGCACTAACAGACCTAACAGAGCTAACGGCGCTGATGGCTCAACGGAGCTAACAGGTACTTGCCGATACCGATGTCGACATTTTCGGCAGTATTGGAGTCATTTCCGATGCTGGTTTCAGAATCGGAACAACTCTACAATTAGGAATGGGACACTCCTAACCTCTCACTGATAACCCATAACATATTGCAATATGGTTTACATCTTCACCTCATCGCTTGATGGTCCTGAACAACTCTCAGTCGTCTCAGTTGTGGAAGACACCATTTCCGCAGAAGTTTTTTGGTCCTCGGCTGGCCACGGTCACTTTGCCGACAGGAGGGGTGAGCGCAAACGAGCGAGTGAGCGCTGCAATCTAGAAACTGAACGCTAGATGTCACGGTTTCCTTCCCATTTTACACATTATACCTTTAATAAATCTGAATGCGTGACAATGAAAATGATTCCCCTGTACAGTCAGGGATTGGAAATGAGCGATAGCTATAAAGATTTTTTTTGTTCCAGGCTGTCCCGTAGTTCTGCTGTAAGGCTTGACATTGAATATGAAAGTCTATGAGGATTGACTCACTTGGGAGGAGTCAGCCTCAGGTGGCCATTAAAGAAACAACAGCAGTTTTTGGTACTTGGTGACTTAATTTTTCAGCCCTGGAGGATGATGCATGATAAATACCTTATCATGCATATTTCTGCATTATCTGCTTTCATTATCATAAAAGTATACAACCCTACTGTAATGTCATGACCCTACCCTTCAGTCTCTTTTGAGAATTGTTAGATGCTAACAGCTCAACGGCTAGTTCTGTGTTTACTAATTGCATCAGTGGATATTTTCACTCAAAACAGTGAGTTTAAAGCTGCTTAAACGGTCTTTAGAGTTGAAGGAAAGAGTTAATCAATGTAAGTGATTCATTTTACATTACAAGTTGTAATTCATTGTTGATATAAAACTATTGATTACTGCAGTTTTAGAGCACATCCAAGACTTGTACTTGGATGGATTACTAAACACTACGTGATTGCAGCTAATGAGAAGCAGAGCCCATTAATTAGTAGGTGCACAAAGTAACATGGATGCACCCATTTTGCACCCACTTTTCTCCTAACTGATTGTAAAAGTAAAAAAAAACAAAAAAAAAACTAAGGCTCCTGTTCTGTCAGCAGGCATTTTAACTGTCACATTGCACACTCTCAGTCTTTCTCCTTATGAAAGTAACAAATATCCGGTTTTCCAGCTACTGCATATGCCAAAATTTCACTGCAGCATGAATTCCACCTTTAGGCTACAATATTCTGGCTGCACTTCTTGCTCTGTATCTTCTCGATCAGAGCTGGTGATGTAATCTGTATATGCTGCTCAACAAGGTGGCTTCATCACCGGCTTAGAATGAAAAACCGTCCACAAAAAAACCCCATGTAGAGAGATTTTAATCCACAGCAGGGCGTTTTGTTCTCCGTCTTCTGTCTATAGGCGGTAGAGCAACGCACTGATGACTAGGCTGTCGTGTGATAAGTTCTGTGAAACATGTATTCAGGTTAAATCAGAGTCCTCTGTGCCCTGTGTGCTTTTTATGGCATCCAAATGAGCAGCATGAGAATCTGATTTGCAAGCATTAAGTGAGAGCTAAGTCTTGGCACTTGTCAGATGATTTGACAAGTGATTTCTGTTTTGGCCATGACCACGTTCCATAAAGAAAATCCTTAATTTTCTCCCTGCATCATTATCAAAACATCACAATGGAAGAAGAAATCATTTGTACAGTTTATCAGGTCGAGTGTACAGTGCAGCTGATTCAGTATGACATTGCCCAGCTGGGTGCCATGATAACACTACCATCAGAGATTTGTCACTCCCACTTTTCTCCCCTTTAATGGAGATGGTTGCTTCAAGTGCCTGGATCAAAGCCGCAGTACGGGGGCCAAGGCTAGGAAAGGGTTAGCACCGAGCAGAGGGGATGAAGAGGTGGGGGAAAGCAGGCGGGTTTTCACTGCTGCATTGCCCAGGCCTTATCTGCATGACGCTGCACAGGAAACGTCAGATTGGTGAAATCTGCTGCAAGACTTGATTTTGTTGAATACGACATTAAGTTTAAGATGCTAATGAACTGTATCATAGCCAGTGCGGTCTCAAGAGTTGCACATACACCAAA
Source organism: Selene dorsalis (assembly GCA_900303245.1). Lineage (NCBI taxonomy): Eukaryota > Metazoa > Chordata > Actinopteri > Carangiformes > Carangidae > Selene > Selene dorsalis. The sequence goes on from OMNW01007718.1 coordinate 3,320, forward strand.
AGCTATTACGTAACCATAACAACCAGGACAACGTGACAAGAACTGGAAACTGAGGGCAGTAACAACGATATCTGCCGTTGGCAAGAGAACTTGAAGATCCTTCGCAGCGTTGCTGTGGCCCCTCATATCTAAAGATAGCTGGCATGTGAAAAGGTCTGATGTTCAGACTGTAACACACACATACACACAAGAGAAAACAAATGTGTACAGTATGTATGTGCTGTTTCATACATTATACCGCAACCCCCACACACATTAGGCTGCGATTCAGTAACTGAACCCCTTATTTGTGCAGATACAACAGCTGTTCAGTTCATCACTTCCCTGCTGCCACTGCTGTGTTACCAGTTGAGTCTACAGTATGTGGGTGATGATGGATGTCAAACAGCAACGTCAAGGGGCTGCAACTTAAAATGACTGATGTATCATGTTTTCATATTGATCTACTGTTCAACAGCCCGTCCTATGACTGCTGCCTGGTAGCTCTGAAGCAGCAGTGAACATCAGCCCGGCAGTTCCCAGTAGAAATGCGAGTCCCACCTCACAAATAAAACACAATTCACAGACTAAGTGGCATTTCACTTTGAATGGCTGGCTGCTGTAGATCACGGAGAGTAAGGGGAAAAAAAAGAAGCAAAACAGAAAACAACCAGTGAGCGCAGCAGACAAACACCATGTCGGCTCACAGTTGGAGAGCCAAGTGCTGCCTTCTGCCATTTGGATCACCATGGAAACAGCCAAATACACAACCAGCACTCTCATCAGCTCCAGCTCAACATACTGCAGTTCATGTGTGATGGCAAGTTTTACACTGCAAAAATAAAAAATGAAATTAAAAAATCACAAATGTAAAAAGACAGGCATTATTAAAAAAACAACAAAAAACACTTCTGCATTCATTTTGCTTTGCAGTAATGGCATCAGCTGCAACAATCACGTTTGTGTGTCAATCACAGCCTGATGATATGAAGGGGAATCAAATGGGCTGTGGGACAGGTTGATGGGCTCTTGAGCATATGAGGAAAAAACAAGCAAATCAATGCATGTTGTTTTTGAGGTAAAAATCAATGTGTTGGAAAAGTGGTATGACACCAGTTGGACAACATGTGTCATGTGTTGCATGACATTACATGTCTCTGATGTATTATTTGTCACTGTAAATGACATTATCATTAGACCACCAGATACATGGCCCAAAGCACTGCACGGCACGACACAGCACAGCACAGGAGTGGGTACATAGGAGGTAGTAAATGACGCACGTTTACAACACAACCTACGTTTGTTGCATACAAATGCAATGGGATGACCGCGGGTGTTATCGGCGTGATGGGCTGCCTGCAGGCGAGCCCCCAAACCGGGATGTGTCTCTCTTCAACGGACACCTGTCAAAAGCACAACACTGAGCAGATGACAGATGCCCAACGTGCGTTTAGGCCCCCGCCTCTCCTCTCTTCTTACCTGCTCTGTGCGCTTCACCAAGGCGGACCTCGGTGATGCTGCTCGGGTCACTCTGAGATCTTCCGCGCTGCAACACACAGTCATCGTCCAGCCCGTCCGATGATGCCATGGTGGACAGAGAAGCACAACGCAAGACCGAAAGGCGTTTCCACCAAGGTCACCACCATCAAGTGGTGGAGCAGACTTAATGTGGCTGGACTGCTGCAGCTGCAGCTCCTGGTCCCCGACAAGCAGCAGTGCTGGGGAAATCCATTACGCGCGCAGCATCATGCCGCCTTCAAGTGCAGCTCGTAAAATCCAATTTCGAAGCTATAGATTCGCCTTGACATCTCCTTTGGTTTTCAAACACCTAAATTCTGCAGAGATACTTCAGATTCATGACGCAGTGTAATACAGAGCTACTTTGGACTTGATTTCCATATGTTAAACTGTTGTACCATTTTTCTAAACCTTTAAAATTAGGCCTACCTCCTCACTCCTCTAGGTCACCTTATACTTTTGACCTCGGGCCACCAGTTTCTAATCAGCTTATCTTTAAGGCCAGGTGAATGCCTGTGTCAAATTTGTAGAAATTCCCTCTGGGTGGTACTGAGATATGTATTTGTATGTGTGAGATGGACAGACACAGCCAATCTAGGAAAAGCATCAGGTACAGTAGATTAGTGTTTCTACTAAAATATTGCATATTAAAAAGAAAAGAAAAAGATCTCAAGAAAATTGGACACAGTAATGGGGAAATATTAATTTTTGATCACAGAATAGCCTAATCTTTTGTCTTTTTAACTATGAAACATTTCATAGTTTCAGTTTATAAAATCTGTTTCCAGCCTTTCATTAAATTGCAGAGAACAGACATTTTCTTGATGTTCAGACTGTTGTAGGAAAAATACAGTTGAAGGTTTCACTTTGAACTGAAGGAAATTGTGACTGTCATTAACATGCTTTATTTCACATAATACAAATCAATCAATAAATTGAGTGATCGAGAAAAATAATCATCAGATTAATCCATAATGAAAATAATCATAGTTGCAGCATATTTGGTCAGTTTCAACAGTTTCAGTGCGTACTGCGACTGCATATTATTAGTATGATATATCCTACAGCCCCTGAAGGCAGCATTGGATTCATGCTCCTTTTGAGAAAATGGGGACTCTGTTAATGGCATTTTCCCACTGGGCTGAGTCGTGTACATCTATTGAATAAAGAATTTAGGCCTACGTGCAGATGTACTATTTGTCTACTGATCTGTCTGCTCATCTGACATTTGGTAATATGTAATGGCTGATGGCTAAAACTAGAACTAGACAAAGTCGGAAATGTTCAACCAGCCTGTGCAATGAGTCTGCACAGAATTTGCTATAGGAAGGTTTGATGTTGGTATATGAAGACAGCTGTTTAAGAAAATAGGAGTTTGGGTCTTGTGTCTCTCCCCTTTGATACACTGATTGACACTGTGTTGTCATAGTTACAGTATGTCTGTGATGGGGACGAGGCCTTAGGATAGATCGTAATTCAGGTCTATGGTTGTGTTCAAGTTAAGGTCAAGGGAAGCACAAACTGATAATATAATGTATACATATTATGAGACTTGAAACACCAAAGACATATTTAATTGTACGAAATCCCCATCAAAGAAACAACTGTAATTGCATCCAATTGTTGATTTGCAAATGCAAAATAAAGGTTGAGATGAATTCATAATGTTGGTGAGGCCAGAGAAGGGGGGGGGGCAATGTGGGTATCAAACCTAAAGCAACATGGACGGTTGGCCTGGTCAGCATTAATCTTACATGATGCTTTAGTATGAGTGTGTGGAGCCATGGATGTATGGAGGAATAACACATTTAGTGAAATATTTAGATAAATATGTAGAGTTTCATTTTGATAACAGTCTAGAAATAACTAACAAAACAAGTACCAAAATATAATCATCTTTGCTGATGTTGAGTGGTTATGGTGTGCTTCCACATAATTGCCATAATTTGATATCCATGTGTGTGCAGGATTATTGGCTCAGGGCTGCTCTCTCTTAAAGATGGTAGATAAATGCCAGTGGCAGCTTTGAGACACACTAAAGAGCTGCCCGGGGAGAGAGATGAGGAGCACGGCGCAGTGACAGATGTTGTGCATTAATGTCCCTATGTCCACCATATGAACACGTGTGCACTGTAATTTATGGAAATGTTAATGAGAAGAGTTATGAGTGGGTTGCTGACATGTTCACATAACAGCACATTGCACTGGCTCACAAGCCTCTGAGCTGAATTAGCTTCCTTCTTTCGTTCTTTCGTCTTTCTTTTTTTTGGTAATGTGTGAGAGTGATGAGCTGTATGACTGACCAACAAATGTCCTGTTAAGATGATAAAATGGCAGCATGTATAAAATAAATCAACTTTCATCATCACCATCATTCTCATCACAACACAGAGTGAAGGGGTAGCTGAGGAATTCGCTGTTTATCCATCACTTCATTTCTGACAGGCAGAGCCATATTTCACACATCATCTCACACAAATTCAAAAATCGGATATTTTAAAAAGTGATGCTACCACAAAGCTAAAACAGACTTGTGAGATGGGAGAGCGCAGCATGATTAGAGGTCTACATCCAGTGTTTATCTGTGAGGCATTGATCCCTGATTGACTCTGTCCATTAAGTCAGAGTATTAGTGTCTGACTCACTGAAGCACACCAGTAGCAGCTCTTGTCACTCAGTCGGCTCAGTCTGCCGTGAAGGAAGATGTGTGCCTTGACACCGTGGGGAGCAGAGAGCATGGAGGGACAGGCCGTCCTCAACCGCTGACACACATCAAGGGTCAGAAGGACACTGGGCAAACATGTCCGATGGAGTCATTAGGAATTACACAGGCTTACAGTCTACAGACCTTTGACTCACTACCTCAATCAGGAGAGACACGTGAATAAGGTATTGCATGAAGAGTGAGTGATATAGCAGACACTTTCGCATGCAAGGCACAAGGAAGGTCATGGAGGACAATGTGTGCGATGTGGTTTTGGCATCTGATCCTGTGATGTCATGCTCAAGAAAGAATGACACATAAAGATAAGTATTTTATACCTGCTATGTATAATATATTGTCCAGTAATGTACTTGTCTTTAGTGTGCTGTTATGGTGAAGGATGACCAAGGAACAAGGGTAGAGACAATCAATTGGAGGGGAAGATTTGTGTGATGTTGGTCTGACAGACGAAGCATGAATATGTCGTAATCAGGAAACCTGAACAAACTAGCATGAGACTGACAAGTAAGAGCAACCATCTTTCATGTGGGGCACCAGTCTGACACCTTCAGGCCCTTTCTCTCAAACCATCTAACCATGTCTGTTATAGGAAAAGACATGACTGACAGTTGTCACAAAAACCACAGTAAAGAGTATGTGACTAAAACATATCTGACCTACAGAAGCCCGTGAGGACAAATCACAAACATTGAAGAAAATGTTCTCCCAGTCCAGAAATGCACAAAACATCTGAGTCTGTGTTTTTTGTTGTTGTTGTTTTTTTGTATTTCCATGAATGTTTGCATTTCCTCTCTTGTGTGTGCTTTGCCCTGAAGGCCCACAGCAAAACATTAATAAAAAAGGGAACACAGTATATGTTATTACTGTATACAAAAGTAAGGAACAACACAGTGGCAACTATCTGTACTTGACACTTTCAATGCGTTCAGACAGAACAAAGTGAATTTTAGAGTTGGTGCAGTCAAAGCCATCGAAAAACACAACAGGGTGTGTATCTGCACTGGGTAGCAGCAGCAAAAAGAATTTTGACAGAAAAAAAAATATATATACACAGGGACAAGAAAGGAGAGAGACTGGAGGGAAATAACAGTAAGTGGAGTCTCTGAGTTCAGACACTGAGTCAAACAAAAATAAAAGTGCACTTCCTTGCACACACAGAGTTTCTTTTACTTTCTAGATACCTCTACAGAGCAGTAAAACAATCACACATGCGAGGGTAATACAAATTCCAGCTTTGATACAGCGATATCATGCACAGCTGGGACAGTGAGTGCGGCTGCCAGGTGACCAGACCAGGGGATGTGTTTAAACCAGATGCAAAGCAAAGCAAAAGGCACTCAAACCTCGAGCTGATTACAGGAGCAAACAAGCTGAGAGGTCTGGGGTATAGAGCCTCCTGCCTGAAATGTAAAGCAGATGTGCACATTTACCTTCACAGACGACACTGACATCCTCTTGGTGACTACAGTCCTGGCATCCAAAGCCTCCATGTGCAACAGCCTGTTATTGATGACTCATTTCCTGAACACTGAACAGTGTCCAACCAGTGTCCTCTGTGGTGCTGACACAGCCCTGCCACCAGAAACCCAGATGTCTTCATTTAGCCCCCAGACATCATCACACACAAGTTTCCTGTAACTTATGAGGAAGATCTCCATTTTGGGGGGTGGCTGTTAACAAATTCACTGAAGGTGAGACTGTAGTGCTGCTGCCAGTACCTCTGTGAACCCACATGGGAGCAGCAGGATTTACTGCTATGGGACAGAATAGGAAAAATTTTTATCACTATACTTGTTTCAGGCCTTATTTATTTTAGCATTCATAATGTATTTGCAGCTATTTTCTAATAAACTCATCTTTTCTATTTTAAATTGGGCAAACTGAACTTATTTTGGAAAGAGTTCTCATGTTGAGCTAAGCACTATTAGTATTAGTATCCAATAAACATGTAAGTTTTGTTGATATCAAAAATGAAGTGCTGGAGTAAGGTCAGTTTACAAGTCAGTTTTAACTCCAACATTTTATAGACCCACATTCAGACACTTACATTTATTGGTCTTTGTCTGACTTAGGGAGAAGTTCAGTTTTTTCCAACCTGGACCTTATTTCTAGCTTAAAATGCATTCATTTACTCACCCAAACAACTTTGGTGTAACTTAGAGTCCTTCGGAAGATATTTAGATCCACTCGCGATCCATGTACATCCATATAACGGGAGTTGTTGGGGCAAGGATGCAGCGTCTAAATAAGACATTATCTGCAGTGAAACTCCTTCATTTCATCAATATGTTGTTATGAATCTCCAGTACTATTCCCCGTGAGCTCGGAGCGGCTCGGAGTTGTGTTGTTGTCATCCGGGTTTTTTTACACTGACCTACGACCTCGATGACGTCACTTCCGTGCCACTGCCGAAGTCAGCCCCAACAACTCCCGTTATATGGATGTAGCCTACGTAGATCGCGAGTGGATCTAAATATCTTCCGAAGGACTCCAAGTTGTTCGGGTGAGTAAATGAACGTATTTTATGCTAGAAATAAGGTCCAGGTTGCAAAAACTTCTCCTTTGAAACAACTACAAAGACCTTTCATTTTGTCTTGATTTTGGCGCCCCCTATGGAAAAAAGCAGTAGGTTTCTCTTTGCGGATCCTGTCTCAGTATCAGCCATGACGAAAATATGGCGATGAAGTTAAGCTCGGTTTTTTACTGGCTAGCATAGCAACAACTCAATGCTGATTTACATCCTTGACAGGTGTGCCGTCTCTTCAGGTCTGAGTGCCGTAAATCGATTCGTCTGGTGGACCAACCTGACCACTGCCTCCCAAGGTAAAGAGTTACACTGTTTAGAAATAGCTTATCTTCCCACTGATGGCCTCATTTGCTGTTGTAGGTCAGACAGAAACATCAGCAGAAACAAGAGACTTTTGCATATCCAGTTAAATGTTCTTTGTAGTTTCTTTAAATTAATTAATAAATACAGAGGCAGTAAAAAAAGAACTGGATTCCAGATCAAAAAAAATGTTTTCCTGTTTATGTGAGGTTTGATTAATACCGAGTTCAGCAGTTTCCATGCAATGACTCAGCAACTATCTGCAGACTGCTTCTACATGACTTAGCAGGTAGAGGTTTTACATCTTACAAAATGTGGGAGATGTATCTTGAGGCTAAGCCATTAATGATTTATAGACTTGCAGGTGGTTTTTGCATTCTATTCAGTGATGCAGTGGAGGGGCAAGGTCTGAAGCCCGGCGTAATGTTGTCTACCTTCGTTATCGTTCATTGAGCTGGGACATACTGAATAAACTGGAAATGCATTTGATTTTCCCATCTCTGCTTTGGATACAAGGTCTCTTACAGACAAGGATTAAATAAGCAAACTGTGTTCTCCTAAACAGAAGGAACTAAATTATAAAACTACCTGAACCTATATTATCTGTCATTTTAAATGCTAAACTGGCCCAATAATGGAAAGCAACATGAAGGAATAGGGTAGATTGGACAGTGAGATGATGTCATCCTCCCTATTGAAGCCAATTGAAAATCAGCAAAATCAAAACAGATAAAATCATATTTCATTATGTATGACTCCAAATGTGCTGTATCAAAATGTGCATTTTCAATTATTATGGTGGGTCCTGTTACAGCCTCCAGTATTATTCTGCGGTATTGGAAAACAGATAAAGCTCTAGATTTGAAAGACTCACTGGGTAAATGGTAGATTGGATTCTGTGAGTCCATGCTAAATAGATTAAAAGCTTGTTCTGTTGTTGGGACTTTCTCCTGGGACACTTTTTTTCTTTTTTCTTGAACCTATAAAGATTGATGGAGTGCTTGATTCATTTTCAAGCCAAACGCTTTCTGTGACTCTGCCATGTTTGCTGGTTGCTATTTTCATGTGGATTCAACACTATATTGTGTCGCTGAAATGACAAGAAGAAGGCTGTCTCATTGCTGTGCACAAAGCCAAACCCCCAGAGCAAACAAAAAATTGATGAGGACTTAAGACTGACCTTCTCATAGTTTTAATGGAACTGTTGAAATATGTGTCTGTGGATGAACTAAGATTTTTACCCAAACAAAAAGTCAGAATATCAGCCAATAAACAGTTTATTTCTTTTGTGCACTGCCCCTGGTGTGTCACATCAGAGAAAATCTCTGCACGAGTCTGTTGTCCAACAGTAAGTTACATATAAGCTATCCACTGTTGTTGCTGTATCACATCCATAGCTGGGTGAGCGTACTTGTATACTGAATTATGCAGAGCTTAAGTTGAGACTAAAACTGGAACCACTTTCTACAAAAGTTGCTCCAGTCAAAAGGCTTGGTAGTTCTGTAGAGCACTAAAACATACTTACCTCTGAAGAATCCCATCTTAAAAAATTATAAAGCTATTTTAACTACTCACCTTGGTAGTCTACATTGTGCCTGACCCCACTGACAGTTTATTATTGATTTAAGATTGGTTCTAAATTCAACTAAAACAAATATACAATAAATACAAAGTCAAAATCACTGGACCTTCCTGAAATCATTTGTCCCACACACTGAGTGGCTGTTGCACAGTCCACTATGTACTCTGTATCAGTGTTAGATGTGGATAACAGGAAAGCGTTAGCAAACACAGAATCAGTTTGTGCAGTATTTCTCTACATGACATTTGTATAAAGGAGAACTTAATGGTAAAGCTGCATGAGCCTGGCCCTGGGGTGTGAGGCAGGATATTGAACTGGGTTAAGAAGAAGTACGTGGGAAAGGAAGTGACACCCCTCAGGGAAACATATAAGTCCAGTTTGGTTTAATGTGATGTTTTATTATATTTTTAATAAAGTAGTATTTTACTGTTTGCTGATGTTGGCACCATATACCAATAGTTGAAATACAAATGAGATCATAATCATAGGGCTCTGTGGACATGGGAAAAGCAACAATGTGTGATCAAACTATTATAAATACCACCTGAAAGGCTTACAGGTTATAGGCTACTGACAATGCCAATATGTCTTATCATAGTATACAAGGTCTGATCTGACTGGGGAATTGACAGAGAGACATTCATTATCATATAAAGTTTAATCACAAGACGATCTTCTGCCTTATGGTGCAAGCTAAAACATGCCCTGTGTCACCACAGGTATTGATCCACTGCAGCCACTGTCACAAATAAACTAACATCTTATAAACACAAGTGACAGAAATGAGGCGCGGTTTATTGACTGGAATCCATACTGAGCATCGTAGTTTTCAAAGACTGTCTCCATTAAAGTGGAGGTCCACATCTGACCTATAGAGGGCGGCAGCACGGTCCCGCTGCGCCCAGTCTACCGCGACGTTAAGGAGAGGAAGAAGTTGCCAAAACAAACATGGCGGACGAAGAAGTGAATGCTGACAGTGGCCCCACCGGCTCAAACAAAAATTGTGACCCACCAGGAGGCTCAGGACTACCAAAAGCTGACGGTGAAAGCGCGGAGAAACCGGAGGCTCAGTATAACCAGGACCTCAAAAGCATCCTGGTCACCAGCGTTTTAAACTTAGAGAAGCTTGACGTAGACCTGTACAGGTAGCTGTCTGAACTTTGTCGCTTTACTTTAGCAGAACGGAAATAAATGGCGTATTCAAGTCCCGTCGGAATTGTCGTAAATTCGACTACTTGTCTTATGGCGTTGATGTCAACGTCTAAGTTGTAATAACGACTGATAAACTTGATATAAGTGCGGATGTCAGAAGTTATTAAGAAAAAGAAAGAATACATTTCCTTGCGCAGTTTATGACGTTTCAGCCTGCTGCAGTGTCGCATTGAAATTATAGATGTTAAAACATATCTGTGTATGATGCAACACAGTGATAAAGCATCAGAAACCGCAATCCAATAAACCTCTGTAGGACAGTGTCAACACATACCAAACATTTTAACTTACATGGTGACATAAGTAATTTGCAGCATCTCAGCTATGTGTTTTTAATACAGTGGCAACTGTGTGTGTATTTAAACTGTTTACTTTTCATTTTTCCCAGAGGGACACATCATTGGGTGCCTCGAACTCAACGGTTGTTTGGGGGCCAAATAGTCGGTCAGGCCCTTGTGGCCGCTGCCAAATCTGTCAGTGATAATCTCTACGCCCATTCTCTTCATTGCTACTTCGTAAGAGCAGGTACGATGAACCACCTCTCTGCAGAATGAACTGAACAGTGGAAAGCTGTTCACCGAGTTTTCCAAAGAAGAGAAGACGACAACTGTTTTAAAGCGATCTGCCAATCATGCTCATAGCCTCACCATAATCAAGTGAATAATGCAGGAAACTGTCCACAGAAACTCCCATGAACAGTTTTTCCACGGATGTGTTTTGTGTTGTCTTTCAGGGGACCCTAAGGTTCCAGTGCTCTACCAAGTGGACCGCATAAGAGATGGTCGCAGTTTCACAGTGCGCTCTGTGAGGGCCATCCAACACGGACAGCCTATACTGATCTGCCAAGCATCCTTCCACATGCTGCAGCCAAGCCCCCTGCAGCACCAGTTCACCATGCCAGTGGTCCCTCAGCCAGAAGACCTTCTCACTGTGGAGGAGCTTATTCATCTTTACCTCAGGTAGAGTAACAAAAGCAACATTAACTAGGGACATGTATAGGCAAAAAACAAAACAGCTCACACACACACACACACACACACACACACAATCTAAATTGTTGTTAATTTAAGACTGCCAACCTGTCAATGAAGTGGAAGTGAATGGGATTGGTGCTTGAAAATTACATTAAATTAAACTCAATAGTGTGTCCTTCCAACATCTGAGTCTCATTTACTCTGAATAATCCACAGGCCTGGGGAGGTGTACATATAAGTGGTGAAATGAATGGAAATATGCAGATGCAGTAGATTGTAGCACCGTGCACAGTTTCAAAAATACTAATATGTCAAAAATACAATATGGTGTGGAGCTAAATATGGAGAAGACTATTTATCTATGAGTGCCAGCATTCTGTTTGTTCTCTTTACAGAAGCAGATGTGAAAGTGAGGTGAACTATAAAAACTGCAGCATTTTCTTCATTAATCATTCAAAGAGCAGAATTCTTTGAATGAGATCACAAGAGTGTTATAAAACTTTTCTGTGCCCTGGTGCCGTTTTATGACTTTGATTCGAGTGCATTTTTTTTTACCCTCATATTGTATTACTATGAGAGTAGCATTGATAGGGAACCTTATATTTAGAATCTGTTGGTGCAGGAAGCAGCACAAAGTACATTAGAGGATGATTATTGGAATACCATGATTTTGACTGGATCTTTTTCAGTTTAGCACTGAGACTGCAACTGTTGCATTTTTAATAGATGATGTAAAAACTGACTGGTTGTAATCCAAGCATGTAGTAGTATCGGTGTACATCTGCAGATTCCTGTGGACCCCACAATGGTTTTGAAGATAGATCAAATGCAGTGCTTGGAAAAAAGGAGGACAAAAAACACAACATACATACTTCATCTATGCTTGTCTGCTTGTGGCTCACTGGAAGCTAAAACCATGCAATCTGGAGCAGTCTTACTAAACATGCTGACTCATGCTCTATTATATAACTGCATTTGCTATAAAAGTCCATTAATTACCCTGCAGATGATCTGTATGTCTTTTCTGTTTTGTTTTGTTTTTTTGTTGGGTTTTTTTACAGTAAACCAGACCTGGCAGAAAAGTCGAAACAAGGCCTCAATAAACTGCTGGCTAATGAGGTCCCCATTGAGATAAAACCAGTCCACCCACCACACTTCTACAGACTTACTGTTTCTGAGCCAAAGAAGCTGTTCTGGGTGCGAGCACGAGGATGTATTGGTAAAATGCTCATACTTATTCACCCCATGTTTTGCACATATACACTACATACAGTATATTGAAGCAGTTACGTGTACACTGCATAATTATAGGGTGTAATTATGATCAAGTGTATAACAAAGTTTTTTCTCTGTCTGAGCAAACTGGGAGGTTGTGAGCATTTAGCAGAAAATAGTTTTATGGACACATTAAAAATATCTTTTAGAATTAGTAAATCCTTTTTTTAAACAGGTTGTCTCATTGAGTTTGGGATCTCTTTTGTGAGAGACCTACGCATTCAATTCACACACTTATAATTTATGCATTGACAGGGACACACAAAATGCAATTAGAATGGACACAGAAGATAAATTATACATTTTCAAATTAAGAAATGCAAGGGTGGTAACTGATACGTAGGTGCCTTTTAAAAGTTACAATGAAATAAGAGAGTGTAACTTACCTTTTTCACCTGTCTGCACTGTAGTGTTTGAAACCATTTTTTTCAAGGTATTTGTGAACAGGAGGTACAGCTGAAGTCAAAATCATGTGTGATGTCTTGTGTGAGTGCTGTGTTCAGATGTATTCAGAGAGCAGAGATAACCATTAGCTTTTGCAGCAGAGCTAAATAAATGATATACAATGCTGTTGCCCCCTCTATTTGTCAAGGACAATTGTCCTACTTTTTTATGCAGGATGCAATGTGGAGTCTTGTTGCCTGCGATGAGGTACAGTGCACTGTAAGAGAAGATGTTTCAACATGGGAGGAAAAACATAAATATAAGCAATATCACCATGATTATAAATCAAGAATTGTATATGGACCTATACATGGAATAGTGTATAAGAACCTGGAGATTGGCAACCAGCGCCTGACATTATAGTCAAAGACTGTTTGCAAAATATGAGATATATAATGTGTTTTAAGCTCAGTTTGTTGATGCATATTATCTGTGTGTCTTTGCAGGTGAAGGCAACATGAAGTTGCATTGCTGTGTTGCTGCATATGTCTCAGACTTTGCATTCCTGGGCACTGCACTGTTGCCTTACCCCAACTACAGAGCCAAGTTTTCAGCCTCTCTGGACCACGCCATGTGGTTCCACACCACTTTCCGCAGTGATGAGTGGATGTTGTATGAGTGTGAGAGCCCATGGGCAGGTCAGTATGTGGTTCATTTGCAATCTGCTGAATGTCCTTTGTTGTGTGTGCGCATCATAAAAATAATGGGGGTCATAAATAGCTATTGGCTAGATTGCTGTATTGTTATATTCTAAAATAATAATGGCACAATCTGCCATTTAACTGGTTATACTGTTATCAGATTGCTTTCATATTCTCAAATATCTATGTATCAAAATTACCAAACTCTGTATAATTTTCAATACTACTTTGTGGTCTTTTGTGGCCCATTTGGTCCATCCTGCTTTTGTCTGAGGAGGTTTGTATTATACCCTTTAGGGAGCAGTCGGGGACTGGTTCAAGGCCGCCTGTGGAGGAGAGATGGGGTGCTGGCTGCCTCATGCTCCCAGGAGGGTGTCCTGCGAGTGACACCTGTCACCGAGCCCAGCAAACTATAAGCACATTCCTAACAACCCTATTCCCCCATTCCCTATAACATCTTTGAACATGTATTAATTATGTGTAAATTAATTCATATACATTTTTATTTATAGACATAAAATTGTTAATGTCTTTTTCTGTCTTTTTATTTATAAGAACATACAAAATTTAATTTAATCTCTAATCAATAAAACATTCTTAAGTTATGGATGTGTGGTTGTCATTTGTTCGATGAGGCATTTTTTGTTTTGGCCATGACACTTTTATTCTGAAGGTTTCGGCCGGAAACCGGCCAAGCCTGAGCATCTACCAGGCCTGTCTGACTGTGGCCCATCACCAAGTGCATTGTAACTTGTAGAGCTCAACTGTGACATTATATTGGAGATGCCGCGGGTGTATGTCGGCAAGCTTAGCTATCATGTACGAGAGAAAGACATTCAAAGATTTTTTAGCGGTTATGGCAAATTATTAGAGATCGACCTGAAAAATGGGTAAGATCACCTTATCCTCCGTATTAGCTAGGTTAGCTAACCCTTATTCAACGTTAGTTCTGAGACGAAGTCTTAACTAATGCTTGAATAAAGTAAAAAACAAAACAAAAAAAAACACCAAATGGCAAGATAACAATCTCTTATTTCTTTATACTGTGAACACAATGACAGATAAATGTGCACAACGGTCTGTTATTGTTTGTTAGCTAACGGTAATGTGACGCTAGCAGTGTTGACCTGTGCTTAACTGTAAACATAGCTGGTGTCGCTCATGTTTACGTTAATGCAGATGTGTGCTCAGCTCAACTGGATTATAAGGAGCTGTTTATCCGTAAATTTTGGACGAGTATTTTATTTACATTTCGATTCAATGTCAGACTTCACCAGAACACAACAATGTAAACAAACCGAACTGTAAGGGAGGTGAATGTCACGTGCATCTCGTCAGGCACACAGCTGTACCTGACGTCAGGGTCCCACGAAAACTGCCAAGCTTCATAACTTTACATTCACACTCTTTGCAAAGGATAACGAGACTTTTTGTCCTTGATTCATTAAATTTTACCACTGCATGGCAGTCTTGCATAATTACTTTAATGCCAAAAAATAATAATTTGGGAATTGGTGTCACTTATCACTAGAACCACGCTAGATAAAATAAATTTAAACTATATTGCTAGTTTTTCACAACTTCTTAAAGGGATTTGAAGCTTTGGCTCAGCGATATAAGGTTGGTGACAGTAATATGTGTTTAGACAATGTATGGATTTGATAATGAATGAATGTGAAACAAGTGAATCATAAAAAATAATGGCCAGTTTCCTGCTTTGATGTCACACAGGTACGGCTTTGTAGAGTTTGAGGACATGCGCGATGCTGATGATGCTGTGTATGAACTGAATGGCAAGGAGCTGTGTGGGGAGCGAGTCATCATTGAACATGCCCGTGGACCAAGGAGGGATGGATACGGCTACGGAGGGCGCAGTAAGTTCAGCACATCTAGGTATATGCGAATGTGGGGATCTAATTAGTCTCTTTTCACTAGCACAACATAACATGTGTTGGACCTCACAACCAAAGAACTAGTTTCAACGAAGGTGTCAGTATTCATGTGACAGATCCTACCGCGCATTGTGGATATTAGAAACCTGTTTTCAGTATTCAGTCTTTGGTAGTCATTATTTGACATGCCCACAGCCATCCAATAGATCTGAAAAGGTAGAACCAAAGACTTCATACAATGAAAGAAATGTGTGTTAAAATCCCATTATTAACAGTGATTACAGAGAAGGTAAGACATTTGAAGCTACAAAGTATTCAGTTTGAAGTCAACATTAACAAAGTGCTTAATGTTTTAATTTGAAAGAGTCCACTGCGGGCTGAGTCCGAGTCCATTGAGGGTAAAGATGACTGCCTGACCCGTTTGGCCTGGGCTTTCCCCTTACAATGTGTGTGTGACCTTTGCCATTTGACCATTGGTTGACATAACCGGAAGCCATGATGACAGCATCCTTTTCCAATAGACCAGGGTGATGGTGAGGAATCCTGTTGGTTTTACTGTTGCAAGACATATTGCAGAGGACCAAGCCAACACATGATTCAGCCATTGATTCGGCTTCCAGTGCTCTGTAGTAAATCAGAGAGTTTTTGGTAGGTGTCATCTTTGTCTTATTACATTAACTTCATGTTTTCTGGCTACTCAGCTGTTTGGGGTAAAAGAAAAATTCAAGGGACAGTAGCAAGTTCTCTGCATCCTGCATCAGTCAGTGGCACTGACAGAAGTAGCCCATATGATCATACTTAAAGTAGTGGAGAATACAGGGGAGACCACACAACTAAAAGTTGTTTTCTGGTTCCTGCATTTATTTCTGTCAAATTTATTTAAGTTCCTTTAAAGCAACACCATGTAGTTTCTCAACCTTAAAATAACGTTTCACTAACAGTTGATAGGATGAATCGTGCCACCACTGCAGCTTGAGCGGAGTCACGCCGGCTGCCAACAGCACTATGTAACTTTCCTGTGCAGGTAGGAACACCCCCCCCCCC
>OMNW01007718.1:19455-40526 GCA_900303245.1 Selene dorsalis
CCCCCCCCCTCCCTCCAATCTGCCATGAAGGTGAAGCGTGCGACCAGCTTCACAAGCATCCCCAGGGGAAGCACAGTGCGTAAATTTGTTGACAGAGACAGTGCCGAAGGAAAGCAAAGAGGGTTGCGTTGGAGGAGGTGAAGAAAAAAAAGCAAGAAAGTGATCAAACACGACATGAACTTAGTCAGAGTTTTGTGTGTCACCGAAGCTCTGGAGGGGAGGCTGGCCGGCCGCGCATCCCAGCACAGGGCTATCGTGTGCGGGTGACAGTAGCATGGAGGCTGGGTTTGAGCTTGATATTGACCAAAATCCAACTCCCCCGGTAAATCTGACTATGGGAATGAGTTGTAAAATTCACTCTGATATTTAGGCTATCCGTGTTCGGAAACTACATAGTGTTGCTTTAAAGCTGTGGTCACAGGATTTAGTATTATCTTTAAAGGGGTAGTTTCGGCAAATTCGCCTATTCCCATAATCCCTACAGTCAGATGAGTAGGTACATTACCTTTAATTATCAGTGCCTGTTGTTTTGAGATCCGCAGGGCAGAGGCATGAGCTGCTCAGTGAACACAATGGAGGTGAACAGTACAGGTCCCCTGTCCTGGTGAATGTGCAGGTCACAACTTGTCCACGAGAGCATTTTGGAGTTGTTGGATTGTGTATTTGATGAGTTTTGAGGGACAGGGAACCTGCACCGTTCACCTCCATTAATCTCGCTGAGCAGCTCGTGTCTCTGCCCCACAGATCTCAAAACAACATGCACTGATAATTAAAGGTAATGAACCTACCCCTTTGACTATAGGGATTATGGCAATAGGCTAATTTGGCAAAATGTTGAACTATCCCTTTAAGAAATCACAAAGAATGCTGTCTAATTATTATTTAAATGGTTTTTAATCCTGGTCCACAGGGCAGATAGAGCTACGGGTTTTCTAGTGATTCACCTGTACCTCACATGCCCAGTATAAAGTATCCCTAACTCCATAACTGTAACAAAACTCAACAGGGCCCTGGGTCCAGAGGAGGTGAACTAAACACCATCTTTAATTTATTGTGTTATGTCTCTGAAAGTTGACAGAGTTTGACAGTTGGTAGCAGTCTATTACTAAATGAAGTTTGGAGTGGAGTTGGCAGTTTGGAGCCCTCACCTCTCCAGAATTTGGTGACGTAAACGTTAATCTCCCTGTCCTCCTTGAAGGTTGTGGCTACAGCAGCTGGAATCGCTCCGGCAGGGACAAGTATGGGCCACCTGTACGCACTGAACACCGCCTCATTGTGGAGAACCTGTCCAGCAGGTGCAGCTGGCAGGACCTCAAGGTGAGAGCTGATCCACAACTGATCAGGATACAGACTCCAAGATAAATGTAACAATAGAACCCTGATGTGTGAAAAATAGGTAGTAATCGCTTCATATTTACTTTATCTGTTCTCTTGTAGCGTGTTCACCTGATACATTTGTCCCTTCACAGGATTTTATGCGGCAAGCAGGTGAAGTAACCTATGCTGATGCTCATAAAGGCCGTGCCAATGAGGGCGTCATCGAATTTCGGTCCCGTTCAGATATGAAACGAGCTTTAGAGAAGCTCGATGGGACTGATGTCAATGGGAGGAAGATCCGTCTGGTGGAAGACAAACCTCGGCACAGGCGCTCTTATTCTGGCAGCAGATCCAGGTAAATGAAGTCAGATATGATCCCTGATGATGCTTTGGACTGCCAGTGGATTTGTTTTCTTAGGTTGTCATGTTGAACCCACAGGTCTCGTAGCAGGCGGCGCTCTTACAGCCGCAGCCGTAAAAGCAGGAGTTCCCACAGCCGTTCCAGATCTCGTTCACGGTAAGTCCAGCACTGGGCTCACACAGTGGCTTAAAACATTGCCTGGAGAGATGATTGCATTATTTACAATTTAACAATGATTAGCTTAATCAACTAAAGGTCTATATATTGTATTGTACATTATATAGCATATAATATTGCAATTGTTTTTTCTCTTTCACAGTTCTCAGTCTCGCAGCAAGCGAAGGTCTCACTCCAGGTCAGGACGGAAATCACACTCTAGATCAAAGAGGAAGTCCAGTCACTCTAAATCTCCAGAGAAATCTCGCAAATTGCACAGTCCCTCTAAGAGCAAAAAGTCCCGCTCTCACTCAAACACTCGCAAGTCACGCTCCAAGAGCAGATCTAAAGTCAAGACGGAACGCGAATCCCGAAGTCGTTCCAAGGAGAAATCCCACAGTAAGAAGTCTCCAAGCCGCTCACATTCCCACTCAGAGAGTAGAAACGAAAAACACACCTCAAAATCTCCACTCCACAAGGACCATCAGCTCTCCAAGTCCCCAGCCAAGCACTCTGTGTCCCGCTCCAGGTCTCGCTCTTGATCCTGGTGTGCCTCTTTCTGTAACTATGTACTGAACAAAATGTCAAGATAGTGTGTATCCCAGGCCTTTGTTTGATGTGTCTTGAGATGTTTACAGATCAAAAATGATTTGTACCTTTTGGAACAAATTTGGGAGGTCATTAAATGGTTTATCAGAAAACTGTGGAAGGGGTATTACTGAAGTTGTTACTCTGAGGGAACAGCATTTCTCTTGTTTTCCTTAAGTCTGAATGAACCGTTCTGAGATCAGCAGTTGAAAGCAGGGTCAGGTGTTGCTTGATATTTTGATAACATACTAGAGGTGTAAAAGTACAAATTAATATAATTCACAGTTTGCATGTTCTGTGATGATTGTTTTTACCTGTTTGCCTTATAAAATCCCTGATCTTCCTCCAGTGGGGATGACATTTTGAAGCAATCTGCACCATTTATTTCTAATATTATTGGAATAAAATAACACATTTAAGAAAATCCAGAATCTTCAACTTTTTTCAACAACATGAATATTATTTTCAAAAATATAAGAAAAGACTTCGTTTTTTCAATCACCCTAATAATCTCTAAATCTACCACTTCACTGCGCTCAATCTGCAATGTACTACAGTAACAATAATTTAGCTTTAAGAGAACCGATTATTGAACTTGGAAATGTGATGTTTGATATCATAGAAACAGTATGTTGTTCTTGTAGAAGTTTTGGAAACATTTAACAGTAAATAACATGTTGACTAACACTCTGAAAAGCTCTGAAAAAAAGATATTCAGTGACCTTTAGGAGGTCAGCTCTACTTTCACCGACACGCACACCGCGGCGCTGCCTGGTTGCTATGTGGTTAGCGCCCCTAGTTACTGCTCTCTCCCATAATGCATCACTTCAAGGAGAGCAGTTGAGCTACTGTAACTCGGGCAACAGTAACATCATGTAACGTAGCGTCACAAGTGTAAACAGGCGTTATATGCGAATATTTATCTTGTCTTATCTCCCTGTAATCAAACAAACGGAGAAGAAGGACATTAGCACTGGATGCTATTATAAGGTAACGATGTCCAGCTATTAGCTACACGGCTAATGCAACACATAGCTAGTTTCTTAGCTATGTTAGCTAACAAGCCCTAGCTATGCATGCTATGTATCTTTGCAATTTGATGTAAGATAATGATTTACAGGAATCGTCGTGCTTACTTAATTCAGCTCGTTGAGATAGTAGACAACGTCTCAATGGTGGTTCGCTAAGTATATAGGTTCTATCTAACTTGGAGTTGAACCTGTTTCTAGGTGTATGGATACATAAAAACTTCAGCAGCTCTAGAAAATTATGGAGAGGGAATCGCACAATTCCGTGGTCTTCAATGCTTCAAAAAGGGAACTTTTTACCACGAACAATGGATACAAATCCATGCAGAAGAGATTACGGGCTCAATGGAAAATCCAAAGGTAAGGTGATGAAGTGGGACAGTATCCCGTGTCTGCTAGCTGTATGGCTCTTTTAGTATTTGCGGTGATTTAAGGAAAGAACACAATTTGCTAAATAAATGTTGTGTCCCATAGTATAAAAGACGAGCTGTCTGTGGAGAAACTGAAGGGTGTCAAGTTGTGGATAACTGCAGGCCCAAGGGAGAAGTTCACAGCATCAGAGGTGATGTATGAGAACAAGATGTATTCTCCATCTTAAAATGTGTTTATTTTCTTTAGTTTCCAATTGATTTGATGTGATAAAAGCTTGCCAGATGCTGGTCAGGTTTTCACACAAGCATGTGTTGACTCTGTTGTCCCATTTTATTCCAGCTGGAGGTTCTCAAACACTACCTGGATGGAGGAGGAAACGTCCTGGTCATGCTTGGAGAAGGGGGAGAAGTTAAATATGACACCAACATCAACTTTCTTCTGGAGGAGTTTGGAATTATGGTTAACAATGGTGCATATTGACCATTAACATCATTTTACTGATAATCAGTCATCTACTGTAGGTTTTTATTACAAATGTGTTTTCTTTCTCTTCATTGTGGCTGCAGATGCTGTTGTGAGGAATGTGTATTACAAATACTTCCATCCTAAGGAGGCACTTGTTTCCAATGGTGTGCTGAACAGGTTTGTGGTTGCAGCATGTAATATTTTCTTATGGCACATATGTTTGTATATTCCCCCAAATCC
Source organism: Selene dorsalis (assembly GCA_900303245.1). NCBI lineage: Eukaryota > Metazoa > Chordata > Actinopteri > Carangiformes > Carangidae > Selene > Selene dorsalis. Next base: position 23,983 of record OMNW01007718.1, read on the forward strand.
ATACAGAATATGTTAACTAATGTAGTTAACATGATGTATTCAGATGTAGTTGTGCTACTCTAACATGAATTTGTCAAAACACTAATGCACTAAGGGTAGAGGTTTGTCTGCCTCTTTTTTTGCCTAGAGAGATCAGTCGTGCTGCTGGGAAAGTGATCACAGGAATGATTGAAGATGAGAACGTTGGAAACAATGCACAGTAATTTTTTGGGTCTTATATTCATGTCTTTTACATTAAGCACACAAATAATTTCAAAATTCAGGAGATTGTTTTGAATGCAGCCATTTTGTCTATTTGTGTAGGGCTCTCACATTTGTGTACGCATATGGTGCCACGCTGAGTGTGATGAAGCCAGCTGTGGCAGTTCTTTCAACCGGATCAGTCTGCTTCCCACTCAACAGGCCTGTCCTGGCCTTCTATCAAGGAAAGGTCAGAAGGATTCAATATTTTACATAATTGTTCTCAGTGTACCATTTACAAATGTACTCTTGTGAGATGATGATGTTGAAGGATCTCTTGTTTTATGAAGGAGGCTGGCAAACTGGCTGTGCTGGGCTCTTGTCACATGTTTAGTGACCAGTACATAGACAAAGAAGAGAACAGTAAAATCATGGTGAGTGCAGTGTACATGTAAATATTTCTTTGTTGTAAGAATGCTCTCTTGTACTGTGGAATTTGTTGAGCCTCAGTTTTTATGCAAAAATTTGTTGTACCTTTTAAACCAAGGACGTTGTGCTCCAGTGGCTCATGACAGATAATATTCAGCTGAACCAGATTGATGCAGAGGACCCAGAGGTTAGAAAGTGATACTTGATTGGAGAATGTCATCTCTAATATTGTCTTGTAAATTAGTAAATGTAAATTTTGTCCTTCTGTTACCTAGATAACAGATTACACCATGTTGCCAGACACAGGATGCTTGTCAGAACAGCTCAGAGTGTGTTTACAGGAGGGTGAGGAAAACCCCAGGGACTTCACCTCCCTCTTTGACATGTCTTTGTTTAATTTGTCAACTGACACTTTGCCGCAAGTCTTCAGGTGAGAATGCTAAAATGTTCCTCAGAATATTATCCTACAATTACAGCTTTGCTGCTCTGCACAGCTAAAAATATTTTGTTTCCTGCAGTGCTTACAAACAACTTAATGTCAAAGAGGAACCACTGCAGCTCATCACACCACAGTTTGAGACCCCTCTGCCTCAGCTTCAACCTGCTGTAAGTCACAATCCTGCATGCCTATTCCCGCCAATGTTATATATAAATAATCACATTTAGATACAACTTTTAATCGCACATTCCCCTTCCTCATTTTAGGTCTTTCCACCCGTCTTAAGTGATTTACCTCCACCCATGCTGGACCTGTTTGATCTAGATGAAACATTCTCCTCTGAGAAAGTGCGCCTGGCACAGCTCACAAATAAATGTAAGTTTAGTACTTAAGTAAAATAAAGTGGCAAGATGCGACATATCAAAAGTTAAAAGATATATTCTTATCTCACAGGTACAGACGATGATCTTGAATTCTACGTGCGAAAATGCGGCGAAATTCTGGGTGTGACTCCAAAATTGGATAAAGATCAGAGGGACGCCAAACACATCTTGGAACACATTTTCTTCCAGGTTGTAGAGTTCAAGAAACTCAATCAGGTAAGAGAACTGTTAAAATCTCTGGCAAGTAACTTTATGCGATCAACGAGCTGTCTAAAACAAACATCCCAATTGCAGGAGCATGACATTGACACCGAGGCAGAATTCGCACCATTGTGACTGGACTGAAGCAACTCCTTTGATATTCAACTTTGCCTTCTTCAATATACTTTTGCCATCACCAAGCTGATGCGAGTATATTCTCGAAAAAGGAGGTGAAGAGACTGTTACAGTAGTTGTGGACTCAACTGTAGAAACACGATACTTGTATTAGAAACTATATGAAAAGTCTTTTATACCAATTTTGTATTTTATTGTGGAAAAATATATTGTAAAAATACTTATACAAATAAAGTCACTTTTATTTAAATATCCAAATCTTTAAAAACATTGTTGTTTTGGCCCTTTCATGCATGGATCCTGTAGAAGAAAAAAAAAATTAAGTGCTACAGTATGGATTTTCAGCATTGCCATGGGGTAAATGTTCAATATTAAAAACAAAAAAACACCGAGCACCTTACCTTTTACATTATCGTGCTGCATTTTAAGATCCACTTTGATTTGACCTTCATCCATGTTAGGTGCAGAGGCAGGTGCAGTAGGGTGCTTTTCCTTTCAGACCTATAAGTTGTCTCATGTTCAGTTTGCGTAAAGGGCACAGTCTCGAAACCATCATCAGGGAGAAACTTCAGCCAGCGAATGTTTCGTAGACTGGGGTTTTGGACTCCAAGTTGACTCCAGAGCACTGGATTCGATGCAGGGTTTGGGGCTGTTGCTCTCTGATTTGATCAAAGACACATCCCATGACATCTGAGGGGTGGTGAACTCACTGAACGACCGGTTAGAACACACAGCCTTTTCTTGCTTTCGTTGAAACATGTAGGGAGTAGATGACTTTCCTGGTAAAGGAACTGCCAGGTGACAGTTGTCAGTCTCTGGATTGTTCAGGCTGTTTGTTGAAATAGCCTGAGGAGAGGGAATGGGATCTGATGACAGGGACCGCAAGGCCAGGGTGGACAGTCTGGCATCAGATACATCAGCTGCTGTCTCATTTGACACTCTTGATGTCGAGAGTTGTTCCAGTGACAAAGCAGACAGCAAACTCTGTTCTCCAAGAAACTTCCTGTCGAACTCAGATGGAGACATACACTCAAAGCTCTTCATATCTAGGATGTAAAACATTGGATAACACTTGGAATTAAGATATGTGGTCAGATTTAAATGAACGATTTTTTTAGAATAAAACAAGTTCTCTTACCTCTAATGATGAATGCTTTCTCCATTGTCTCTGTGGGCCTGAGTGTCAGCTTGACTGCCAGCCAGGTGGGTTTTAAACTGTTGAAGCAGCAGGCTAATTGACCCAGGTGGAGGCAGAGCCAGTCATCAGTCTAAAGGGGGCGGAGCACCTCTTTAACGAATCAGATGCAGACACATTTCGGCTACGATTGTTGTTCTTCATATGTTTTTGATATCGTGGCGTAATTTACATAACATATTTCAACTAACTTTGTGTGAAATTACTTCAAAATATGTCAAATATTCAAAGCTTGTACATATATATATATATATAATATAATACATCCATGGGCATGTCATGAAGCTTAACAAAGTTGCAAAAGGGATTTTGATAAAACTGTAATACATGCAGAGTGGAAAGTATACCATTTATACATGAATGGTATGTGTAACAATAAGACTGGCTTATCTGTGGGGATTCATTTTTATATAATAATCAAAGGACTCTTTACATGATGATAAATAGGATTTAGCATAGTAGACCCCAAGTAGTTTTTTTTTTTTAATGTTCGCTAATCTCACCACTGCTTTAAGGTTTATTTTGAAGGGTCTAGGGCCGGAAGCTTGCTTGTCCGTGCGCGCACAACTACTGCGCAGTTACGTCACTATCCGGTTTCTACGCCAGAGAAGGGCGCGAGATAGAAATCCAGGAGCGCGGACAACCCGGGCGCCCCGCTCCAGCTGGTCAAAGCAGGCTGTAATATTACCTCTCAACACAGTAACAACGAGCCTCCATCGCTACCGCAGACCGGCTTAAAAAGACACCAAACACGCGGAGTACTACAATATAACACCGTATATTTACGCACATGACGAGCGAAAGCAGCAGGACATATCACCGTCGCAGCGTAAACAACAGAAACAGAGGGAAATGTCCTGGTGGCCGCGCGGGTAAGATGTTCATCTTTGTTTTCTGAAGTCATTTTAGATATAGAAGTACCTATTTAATCACATGCGGACTTAACGGCAACGTTTAATATCTTTAAGTACAAAATATATTCGGTTATCGAGGTAAATATATTGTAATTTGGCCTGACTTTATGAGTAATTTACGGACTCTGGTCTGTGCCGCCCTTTTCCGGGCAGTCACTATATTTCACCCCAGACATGTTGCTATTAATCAACTTTATCCGTACCATTGAGCCTATGCTTGTGCTTCAACTGTGCCAAACAGCACTCTGACCGTGTTATATGGACACGAAGTCCCTGCTCACCTAAAAATAAACCTGATAATCGAGTTGTCCTCGCCGCACCACAAGGGCGGGCCAATGGCTAGTTTCTGCTTTCACTGTCAGCTTTTATTTATCGAAGCGGTTTGTTTCTTAGTGAGGATGGAGAGGAGGCCATGCTTCAGGACACTGATTCAGATGTAGCAGAGCCGAAGGATGGTGGAAAAGTGAAGGTGAAATGGACTCAAGAAGAGGTGATTTTGACCCCTTGTCCCTCAGCGATTTGCATGTTGGCTTAAACCCGTCAAAGTAAACAGTCACTCTGTAGGACAGGGAGCTAAACATTGTCATTTGTTTGTGTTTACAGGATGACAAGCTCAAGGCTTTGGTTCAAAAATTAGGACCAAATGATTGGAAATGTATTGCCAGCTACATACCAGTGAGTTTGATGAACTTTTTAGGGGGGTTGTTTACAGTAAACACGAGGACACCCTGGGTTGTGATGTCAACAGAGATCCTATTTGAATGTTTTAAGGTGTCTGACACTTGTTTTATTTTGCTTAGACTCACACTGAACACCAGTGTCAACACCGCTGGTTTAAGGTCCTGGATCCAGAATTGGTAAAGGGTCCTTGGACCAAAGAGGAGGATGAGAAGGTAGGTGACTACTAAGCTAGAAATGCAGCATATCCAATGTCGTTTTACGAGAAGTCAGATGTAACTCAGATGCACATTCACTCATTTCTCAGGTTATAGAGCTTGTAAATCTCTACGGCAACAAGCAGTGGGCTATGGTGGCCAAGCATCTGAAAGGCAGACTGGGGAAGCAGTGCAGAGAGCGCTGGCACAACCACCTCAATCCCAGTGTTAAGAAGTCATCATGGACAGCAGATGAGGATCTCATCATCTACAAAGCTCACTGCCTGCTTGGAAACCGCTGGGCTGAGATTGCCAAGCTGCTACCTGGAAGGTAAACAATCAGCCAGGAGCTAGAAATTGCTCAGTTCAAGAGAATATATTGTTGACGTGTTTCGATGTATGTAATAATGCTTATCCTTCTCTACTGGATACATGTTATAACATTTATTTACAGGACAGACAATGCTGTGAAGAATCACTGGAATTCAACCATCAAGCGCAAGTTGGAAATGGGCTTTTATGCTGGGGAGGTCTTTAGGCCAGATGAACTCGAGGAGCTCCTCGCCCATGTGAATAAAGATCTACAGGTGGGCTAACTTCCCTTGATATCCCCCTGATTGTTGTAACATTTAATTTGATGTGTATTGAAAATTCAGTTTTCTGATACACAGATGCCCAGTTGTTCTCAAGATGGTGCAGACCCTGAGCAAAAAGCACATCTCTCAGTAAGTGACCCATTGTGTTCATTTGAAAAATGACATACTTGCAATATTTAGTGGTTTTATACACTTTTATCTGTGTCAGCAGACATGTTATACATAGCATTAACTCATAGAATATCTGCATTACTCATTAGTGATTATGTTTATAGCATCAGTATTGTTATAAATGTCTGTTTTCTTCCACCAGTTTCAGGAAACGCCAGTATCAGCCTCTGCCAAAGCCACCCCCAGCAAGGCAGGGCCATCAAAAGCTGCCTTTTCTCCAAAGGACAGTTTAAGCCCCAAGAATGAAGCAGACACCTCAGGAGAAATACAGTGTACCAGCTGGGTGGTGGACAGCAACGGCTTCCTCTCCCCTAGTGGGCCAGGACTAAAGGAGGTTCTGGACATGGTGGATGGGGTAAGTATCCCCAGTACAATACAGAGATGCCAGTATGTTGTCATTAAGAAGCTGGTATACTTGCGCCCCATATGTGATTTTTAGACTACATTGGGTATGACATCGAACCCAACAGCATCCATCAATCTGTCTCAGTGACAACTTCTGCTGTAAATGCAGAACAATAATGTCCCGTATTTTGTATTTGCAACATTTTGTAAAATGGCAAGGCAGAATATACGTTCCCACCTCGGACAACAAACGCACTTGTCACAGCATAGCATGTGGTCTAACGTAAGAGTGCAGTAACAGATACACCTCCTTTAGGCTCCTTTTCAGCAACTACTTATTGATAACAGAAGGTATTACTGAGTTTTAAATAAATATTAATTTCATATTCATATATGTTTATAAAACAGACATAAACCTTTTTTTTTTAATTGATTTTAAAAAGCCACATATATTTTGCCTTTTACCCCTTTAGAGAACAGTGACTGTACATATGAAGTAAAGTATATTGTAAATTCATGATATGGACGTGTACAGTAAGATGTTTTGTTGTTTGCTATCAGGACCTGGATGGCTGGTGCAACCTAGCAGCCTTTGACCTGCCTGAGGAGAGTCCCAGTCCAGAGCGCCACCAGTTTCGTCTGGAGGGCAGTGCCTTGCAGGAATTGAGTAAAGGCAGTAAGGGGGAACTCATCCCCATCTCTCCTGGTGGGGTAACCCCACCCTCCATACTGAACCGCAAAGGCCGGAGACGCATTGCCTTGTCACCTGATGCCAATAACTCCATGACTCCCAAGAGCACTCCGGTTAAAATTTTGCCCTTCTCTCCATCTCAAGTAAGCTCTTAAATTTTTAATACTGTGAAAAAGTTACTCTGATGCTGCTTATACCGTCACATAAGATGATCTGCTATCTGATATGTTGTTTCAGTTCCTCAACATGTGGACCAAGCAGGACACGCATGATTTGGAGAACCCTTCCCTCACGTCCACACCTGTGTGCAGCCAGAAAGCCATTGTTACTACGCCGCTACAGCGAGATAAGACCCCCCTCACTCAGAAGGAGAACTCGGTGTATGTGCTCTTTAACTCAAATCTCATGATTAGTGGTCAGATGTTATATATTATGTTTTGATTTTGAGTTCCACTGCTCATATCTCATATTTTGTTTTAATGTAGATTCGTCACACCCAACCACAAATCCGAGCTGTGCACGACCCCACGAACCCCAACGCCGTTCAAAAATGCCATGGAGAAGTACGGGCCTCTACAGCCTCTGGTAAGTATCTGTCTGTGATTTTCAGTGAGTTCACTTTTATCACCGCTGCATTCAAACCATTTTCTGCTGCATTATCTTAGCCTCAGACTCCGAACCTTGAAGACGACATAAACGAGGTCATCCTCAGAGACGCTGGGATTGACTTAAATGTTCGTTCGACTCCACCTGAGCAACGGCGCAAAACATTGGTAACTATGAGTCAGTTTTAATACTTTACAACTTTGGTATTTTATGCCATGTAAATATTTCCAAAGGATTTACTAACATTTACACATACTAGGGGCTAAATCGTACACTGCTGAAGAGAAAGTGGAGTTAGGAAAACAATAGCTCAGGATTACAGAAACATTTGTAATAATTTAAACAACTAAAAAAGCAGCGTAACTTGCTGATCTGAGGCCAGCTGAGTGGTGATTCAGTAGAACAAACAAGGGGTGTCTAGTGGGAAAGTTGTTATTTTAACAAGGAGAAAAAGTTGGAAAGATTACATTTTGTGTGTGGTGCAGAAGAGCTCGATTATATCTGCAGTATTTTGAATGCTAACACATCAATCACACACTTTTTCTGCTAATCACAAGTATTGTAGTGATAGAGAAGTAAGAAATTGGGTATATGTATCGAAAAAACACTGATTAAACCTTGAGTGAGACTGAACATTGAATTACAGAAGCTAGTGGAACAACAGCTGGCACATGTTCAACTCGAGTGTTTGTGTCTGACTGCTTGGGGACACTGAGGACATGCTGTTTGTCTTGTTCCACACTGCTTCTTGTTGACAAATTCACACCTTGGAGTGATGTATTACAGTGACAAGTCGTCCATTGTTGGCCAGCAGGGAGCTTCACAGGAGTGACTCTGTGTGAAAACTCTTGTTCATTCCTTTCCCACAACCAGCTGCTACTGCCAGTGCCTTTCAAGAATGTTTTAGACTAATGCTTTCACTGAGAACCTCACTAGAAATGCAATACTAACACTAAACATGACCTCCCTATGCAATTCTGGAAACACTCCTTTTACATGGAGAAGTTACTCAGTGTTGATTGCGTCGGCATTGTCTGAAGTTTTGTCAGCTTCAAATTCAAGCTGCCAATATCCTGTTCTACCACACCCAAATGTATTCTCCTGGAGAGATTTATTCACTAATTGCTGCCACTTGATTGGCTGATTGGATGACTTGCAAAACTGATATGAATAAGAAGGTGCACAGTTGCTCCAGATAATGTCTTTAGTGAGTGTCTTTTTGGTTTCCACACCAAAACCCTAATAATGAAATGAAATGACCAGCTCAGTGCTGACTTGCTTTTTATTTGTGACTGATGACATATTTTTCTTCTTCATCATCACTGTTGTTGCTGATGCTATTTGTGCTGATCAGGTTTTTTTTTTTTCTTCTCAGCATCGTGCTCCCATGAAAAAAGTGAGGAAATCGTTGGCCCTAGATGTCGTTGACTGTCAAGTAATGCCTACATCCAAACGCAAATCCATGAAGACTGAGGCTAAACACAGCATCAAGGTAAAAAAAAAAGAAGTGTTTGACTGTGTTGTTAGCTTGTTTGTAGATTTGTTGCCTTCTAATTCCTGGCTTTTTGTCCTCTTTGTTATTTTTGATCATAGGAAGAACCTGTTGTTGTTCCTCTGAGCTCCTCATCCTTTTGCAGCAAGCGGCATGAAAATATTTTGGATCAGGGCTTCCTTTTGGGGCCCAGTGACAGCGCCATATTTCCCAGCTCAGCACCCCCAGTTCCAGTAAGCTCCACTTTTAACATTACAAGGATGGTTCTCATCAGTGGGAAAGTATTTGACACAGTCTTAGTACTTTGGTCTCATTGGACTGCAACATGTTTTTTCTCTTTTCAGATGTCAAAAGAATGGGAGACGGTTGTATGTGGACAAACGAAAGACCAGCTCATAATGACAGAGAAAGCTAGACGTTACCTTCGCGCACTTAAATCCCACGCACCCAATCGGGCTCTGATTCTGTCCTGAGACTTCGCTCATCTACTCACCAACATGTTACACACACACAAAGCAAAGTTGCTGTTGCTGTCTTTGCCCTTTTTTGCTGTTGTAATGTTGTTTAGGTTTAGCAGTTTTTTGAACAAGTCTCTAGCAAGCAAAACCTTTACAGTATATAGCTCTGTCAGTAATTTGAGAGAGAATGGTGCTTTTTAGATTTAGTCTCACTCCAGTGACCTTGTGATTTCATTGTATTGTCACTTAAACATGTTTGAAAAGAACAATGAATGTAAATTTGAAAAAAATCACGGCTATGTACTATTGCTATCTGAAAAGACTTGGGTTTTACATTGCATAATGTGTCTGTAATTTAACAGTGTTTTAAAGTTTTCAAGAGTACAAATACTCAGGTTGAACCTCCATATCTGTATTTGTTATATAACAAACTGTTGTAGGGCACCATAAGTGGTATACCTAATGGATGGACATACTGTAGTTTTGATTATGGGGTAAATTCAGACAGGGTGATCAGTAATACATTTAGAGATGTGTGATGTATGTTGAAAATGTTAAGTAAACATTGTCTTGTCAGATCTGTTGTCTGTCTTGTCTAGTGGAAAATTTGACATCTGCTAAAAATGTAATAACGATTGTAGCACACATCAAAGTGATTCACAACTTAAGAAGGTCCAACAAAGTGATAAATACAACTGGGGAAGATGTTTTTTATGCAATAATCAGCTAGTTGAGATTTAATAGAGGTATGGATGCAATACCCACCTTTGTTGATATTGGTATTATGTTATTTGGCACTGCTTGTAAATATTTGATGTTGTATGTTTTTATTTTAACATGCAACATTTTGTTAAGAAATTTAATAAAACAAATCCTATTTCCAGTATACAGCTTTCTCCTTATTTTGTTGCTATGCACCGTTGTGTTACGTAAACCTGCCATTTGTGGTTAAGTAAAGTCAAATCAATTTTTATTCATATAACACCAATTCATAACAGAAGCTATCTCAACACACTTAAATGTAGGTCTAGAGTAGACCTTTTCTTCATAACAGTATTTACCCAACTGTTCCATTTAAGAGACAGAAACCTCAAGCAGAACCAGACTAAGGGTGGGCAGTCATCTACCTCAACTGACTGTATATATAGACCATACAAACATATACACAGTAAGATATACGTATATATGTGTGTGTGTTTTTTCATTATTATTATTCTTTCATTGTCATATCCTGATTGCTTTCGACGTGTACGTAAAGAAATAAAAAGTTTTGTGCCTTTATTTTGAAATGTATAGTCTAGCACCGGATATTTTACCTCTGCTGACAGCTCACTCCGAGACACCGGAAGTAATCGTCGGTTTTGGTGACGCTGCATTAGACTGCAAGACATGGACCGGTCTAGTGAGTGAATTAAATCATTCAAATTGAATATAATGTTAAAAACGCTTGTTTCACATTTTAATTATATCGTGTATGCAGTTATTAAACTACCGGTGTTAGAATTAGTTGGGGAAAATACCGCGCGGTGCATGTAGCGTGCTGCTTCCTACTGATGTTAGCTTGCTCGCTTCGTAGCTAAACCTGCAGTGACCAAGAGAGCGTTATCTCAATGAATGAATACATGTCCTTCTGAGACATAGTGTATTGTAAAAATGTATTATGTTTAATCTTCTCGCTGTTATTGTGATAATACACGACGGGGCCGGCCGACGTGTAACCTTTTTGTCCGCTCCGTGTCCGCAGGGCTGCTCGGCTGCTTCCTCCTCAGCCTGGCTCTTGCTGGAGCTCAGGCGCTCACACCGTCCCACCACCTCTCCCTGCCCGATGTGGCCCGACTGCAGACCCTCCTCAGCCAACCTTTCACCGACCTGGAGTCCGCGTACTACTCTGCTGTGGGTCTGACCAAGCTTGGAGCTGCTGTGCCGGATCACTCTGTAAGAAAGGAAAATTAAATCACTCCATTACTGTCATTAAGCTTAATGTACAATACCGGACTAATCTTCACATTATGTCTGAATGTTTTGTTTTAATGTGTTTCTGTTTGCAGCAAGTATGTCAGTTTCTGAAATCCCAGCTTGATCCCACTAGTGTTGACTCTGTCTTCTTTGCTGCTGAGACCAGTCAGGCCATTTCAGGATGTGAGGTGAGAATGCTGTATATAATGTCCCTTTCCAATTCTTAACCATACAACTCATAAGTAGATATGTGTGTGGTGCAATTGGACAGATAGGATAGAATTGGATAGAATAATACATCTACAATAGCCAGCCAATCACATCACATTCCTTTGTGGTCATGGTGCTGTAAATATTCCCTCATCTGATTATAATGACGGCAGAATAATTGTCTAAGATAAAAAGTTTGACATGTACATTGGCATGAAAAAGTAATCTTATAATTCAAACTCCATGGTGCTGAATGATTTACATGAGATTTTGGTCCAATCCATAGATTCCTGTGTCCAATGAAACCCGGGACATCCTTCTGGCAGCAGTTAGCGAAGACTCCACCATGACTCAGATCCATCGAGCCGTGAGTGCACTCAGCTCTTTGGGACTTCCTCTGGCGTCTCAGGAAGTTGTAGGTGCCCTGACAGCTCGCATCAACAAGGAGGACAATGTTATGGCGTAAGTGACGTGTTAGTTTTGCTGCTTTAGAAGTTTATCAGAGGGTCATCCAGCGTCTGTAAGCACATTGTCTGAACAATTTAATACATACATTTAATACATATGTTCTCTTTGGACAGTATCAACTTAGCTCTGCAGACAGCAGCTCACCTCTCCCAGCAGGCAGAGCTCGGAGGAATAGTTGAGGAAATTGAGGTGAGTTTTCAACTTCCAACAGGTGGCGCTGTGTCACCATTCTCTGACTCAGACTAAGACTCATTCAATGCTTCAATTATGCGCATGTGTGGTTGTTTCAGCAGAATGACATTTTAATACTTTTTTTTTTTTTTCCTTTTTCAGGATCTGACAGCTCGTTTGGATGACCTCGGTGGCATCTACCTCCAGTTTGAAGAGGGACTTGAGGCAACTGCCATGTTTGTGACTGCTGCTTATGGCCTGTCAGATCATATGGACATGGAGCCTCCTCTCAAGGAGGTATGATATTTGCCCCACTGGTGTTATTTCAGCTTTTCTCATTTCTCTGCATGCATTTTTTTTAAATATCTGAAACCAATGGATTATTATGTTCTCCCCACAGGACCAGGTCATCCAGCTGGTCAATTCCATCTTTAGCAAGAAGTCCTGGGACTCTTTGGCCGAGGCCTTCAGTGTGGCATGTGCCGCCGCCGCTCTCTCTAACAACCGTTTCCATGTGCCGGTCATTGTGAGTGCCCAGGGCCCAGCCACAGTGTCCCACAGCCAGCCAAGCCTGCAGGTAAAGGTCGCATTTGATCTCAACCGAGCCACAGTCCACTGTCTGGTTTTTAAACATCATGTAGTGACACTGTCTCTCTGTTGGGTTACAGCTCCTTGTTACTGATGTCATGTCTCAACCTCTGGCCACAGCCAACGTGCTGGTGGAGTCTGCGTATGCTGTGGCCTCCAAGAGCATCATCCTCAGCCAAGCACCCTTCACACTTAATGAGTATGTGTGCTGGAGAGAGAAATTTAAGCTTTACATTATTTACCCAGATTTCACGTTATTTTAAAATGATCCAGCTGGCTGGAAGATACATGCATTTCTTTACATTAATTTGTATATGAATTCATATGCATATTGATTAATTATGAGAACAACGTCGACTATATCATTCTTTTCTCTTCTCTTTTTCAGTGGTGTCTTTGAGCTGAACTTCATGTCCAACCAGCCTGCCAGTGGATATTACCAGTTTACTATTGCTGTGACTGGCGATAGCCGACTAGTTGCCAACCACGTTGAGGTGACTTTTGTGATATTTATTACAATTAACTTGAATAGGCAGGGCATTATTAAAAGTAGCGTGCAGGTTACATCGACAGTTATTTAAATTAAGGGGCCAGCTCCTACCAGTGCTTGTGAAAACAGTTGTGTACTGTAATACCATCATGGCTATGGAGGAACTTAAGCACTGCATTATAGTCACATTGTTCAAATATGTTTCTTGTAAGTACCTCAACTTAACAAACATCAAGGCTGTTTATTAAGTATTATGTTGAATACTTTATAGATATAAAGAGATGTCTATATGATATGACAAGCAAAATGTTACAAAACGTTAAAGCATTTACATACACTGACTTGGGTTCTGACTCTGTCCACCTGTAGCTTAAAGTGAAGGTGTCCACTGAGGTGGCTGTTACTAACATGGACCTCTCTGTGGTGGACAAGGACCAGAGCATCGGCACAAAGACAACAAGGTTAGCATTTAAGTTTGACAGGTGAATTCCCTCCCTCTGAACCTCAGTGACATGACTGTGGGATAGTAAATGTTGTTTTTTTTTTTTTTAATGATGCAGAGTGGACTACCCCTCCAAAGCCAAGAGCTCCTTCACTGCAGACAGCCACCAGAACTTCGCTATGTCCTTCCAGCTGGTTGACGTTAACACTGGAGTGGAGCTTACTCCTCACCAGGTACAGTATGTAATCAGAGTGGAAAGACTGCGCGTTGATTCTGACTTCATCTGCTTTCAGAATCACTTTTGTGACCACCCACAGTTATATTATGTGATTAGCCGAAGTCTCTCAACAACCAGCCACTGTTATTAGCGTCAGAAAAATGGAGTTCTCAGCACTGTGTAAAGATTAAGACCTGTTCATGCTCTCTGTCACAGACCTTTGTCCGGCTGCACAATCAGAAAACTGGCCAAGAAGTTGTGTTTGTGGCCGAACCCGACAACAAGAATCTGTACAAGTTCGAGTTGGACACAGCGGAGCGTAAATCAGAGTTTGACTCCATCTCCGGTACCTATTCCCTCTACCTAATTGTCGGGGACGCTACCCTGGAGAATCCCATCTTATGGAATGTGGTGAGTATCTGTTGGCACCTGATGGTGGTAATGAGGATTATTTACTGGAAGATTAGAGGTCAATATTAAACCCCAAAATCTAAAACGTTGTGATGCTTTTGAAAGGCTGACGTTGTTCTGAAGTTTGTGGATGAAGAGGCCCCAGCTACCATTCAGCCCAAGACCCTGTATGTACCCAAACCAGAGATCCAGGTAAGATTTTTTTTAGTTTTGATTTGGATGTGATCTTCCTGCATGATGACTGAATATAAACTGGTAGTTAACAGTGAAAAATCTCTTCTGCAGCACTTATTCAGGGAACCAGAGAAGAAGCCTCCAACTGTGGTGTCCAACACCTTCACTGCGCTCGTCCTGTCTCCCTTCCTGCTCCTGCTCATCCTGGTATTATTACAAAACTTGTGCTGAGTGCTTCCTGTTTTTCTCATTTATTTTTTTGCTGTCAGTTGAACTTGCAGAGCAACATGTATGGAAATAATTTAGAAATCATTTCATCCTGTTTAAGGGCACACCTAAAAGCCAACCTAGATCCATTATTAATCAACACTAGAGCATTCAGCTTTGTTATTGTTGTTGTATACACATTGTGGTCTAGTTTTTATTCCCCAGAAAAGCTCTTCAGCAGGAAGGCTTCATACACAGTGAATGAGGCTCCAGTAGTGCATGAATATTATGCTTGTTTTAATTTGAAATCACAAAAGCTATGAGGTATTTTTTCCCTGGCATTTGCAGTTCTGAGTAATAGTTATTGTTACAGTGGTTCAGTGCATTGTGTGCCAGGCTGTAAACAATTTTTCAGCCCTTTTGTTTGCAGCTCTTGAAGGGGATGAAAATGACATTATCTTTTATTCCCCCTCTCCTCTTTAGTGGATTAAGCTCGGAGCAAACATCTCCAACTTCAGCTTCTCTCCCAGCACCATTCTGTTCCATGTGGGACATGCAGGTTGGTCCCTGTCTTTAAAATGAAATATTTATCACAGATACAGTTTGTTCTGCAGCCTCTCCATCTGCAGTTGCTCCTGATGAGAAGTGATTTTCAGTTAACACTGACATAATACATACTCATAATGAGGTGAAATGAAATTCCACACATAAACTCTGCATGTAAAATACTGTTAATCCTAAACACTTCTGGCGTACTTCTTAATTTTCATCTCCTTGCACCGACAAAATAGACAAAGTAGAGTAGTATTTATGCCAAGGTCATAACCTCACTGAATTATTCGTGATGGTAATGCTTAAATCTTATGAAAATGTGTCTCTCAAAGTACAATGTTATGTCTAATTATGTCAGGCAGTTGGTTTCCATTCTAATATGGAGCATATTTAACATTGAAGTTTTAACAAAATCAAGAAAAGCAAACATGACTTAGGTGTGTCATGTAAAAAGTGACGTAAACGTCTCATGGTGTTGTTTTTCCAGCCAGATGCCATTGAAGTAGCATTAAGATGATATAATTAAAAGAGCACAAGGGAAAAATGGAAATGAATCTTCTCAGTTGAAGGGAGTTGGTGCATCCATTTGGCGAACCACTGTGTTCTATTAAATGGTTAACATGATGGTGTATTTAAGATGGTGCAGATGGCATGTTTGGATGTTAATGTTCAAGTCTACACTGTTGTTTCATTTCAGCCATGCTGGGCTTGATGTACGTCTACTGGACCCACCTGAACATGTTCCAGACCCTGAAGTACCTGGCGATTATTGGCGGTGTAACTTTCCTCGCTGGGAACCGCATGCTGGCCCAGAAAGCAGTGAAGAGGTACGTCTCCTAATGGTGCCTGGCACAAATGGTTCTTAGAGGGTCCTTAATCCCAGAGAGAAAGCCTAGCCCCTTTTAGACAACGAGGACCAGGGTCTTTTGAGGCCTCTTGCTGCTTCTTAGCTCCAAACCAGAGGAAGGTGCCTGTTGTATATCTCTAGCCCCTCTGCTGGTCCCCAGAGGCTGATTTCAATGGTAGGCCCTCTCCCCAGAGGAGATCTTGTGCCTACTTGGGCCAGGAGAGAAGCGTGGTAGCAAAATCTGCATGAGTGATGATCTGAGTGGGCCATTTCCTCTCACCAGTGACATGTAGAGCCCTCCAAGGGCTAGAATGAGCAATTTGTAGCTCATTTCACTGATTCAAGACGTCACTCTGTAATTGTTCACTTTTACTTCTTGCTCTTACCACAGCCCATTTAACCCTTTTAAACCAGTAAGATATTGCAATTACTGATTTTCACAAATAGTAGTTCTTCTTTCTTCTCTCCTTCTAGTCTCTGTCTCGTTTTAACCCCTCTATCCACACCTCGCTGTCTCTTTACTCCTCTTTCAGGATTGCTGCTGAGCAAAGTAGTAGGTTGGCAAAGTATAGGAGCCTACGATAAAGCCCCCTTTTGTAACAAATGACTCGGCCGTGCTTCCAGGCTGAAGTAAGGGCATCCACGGTGCATCTCCATACTGGCTGGCAGTGTGCATGGCTAGTGTGGTGCTCACTCATTTG
>OMNW01007718.1:40546-62569 GCA_900303245.1 Selene dorsalis
CCCCCCCCCCCTCCCCCGGTTTGCCTTTTATCATCCACGGTCATTACAACCATAGCCATAACCACCACTTTGATCACCCTTCCACTGTGGTTTTGACGCTCGTGGTTGCACCATCACGTTTGAGTGACATGTTGTTTTGTGTTCATGAATCAAAGAATGTGGTGTTTGGAACTTGGACATTTGTCTGTTGCCAAATTACAGTGTGTTTTGTTTTGATCAGAATGCATGGATTAACCCTTTATATGACTTGTCAGTGATCAGATGTTTAGTAAAGCCTGGAAAGGTTATGATGGTGACAACTGATATCCGCTCTCCTCTCTCCCACAGACTTGAAAAAAAATAAGGGCAAGAAAAAATTAAAAGAAGACGCTGACGAAGACCTTTTTTTTATTTTATTTTTTTTTATCATTATTTCCAAGGAGTCATTCAACAAAATTGGACTTAAAACACAGCGTGGCAGTTCAATTAACAGTTTAAACATGCAGTTTGTCTTTGTTGCCAAATGGAAGAAATTGAGACATGACTGCGTGCATGAGGATAAACAGATTCTCTGATTCACCGAGAGCTGTGAAGCTACTGATTGTTGCACTTCATCTTCCTGTGAGATTTGTTTTCTTACTGTCCAACAAGCCAGTGTTTTCTAAGTGAGCTGGAATTTTTATTTGTTGGTTTTCTTGATGGAGTTTGGGTCATCTGTGTTTCTTTTCTTTTTACCTTTTTTTTTTGTACATTCCTCTTTGTTGTCGCTCTGTGCCCATTTCACCTCCTCACTGTACTGCTGAGTCAACATGTCTCATGGTAAAACACCACTGGCAGTAGCACTGACACTTGGATCATCACTAACTATGCCAGCGTGTTTGCCTGTTTGCTTCAGATGTGTTGGAGAAGTGGTCGTCTCCCATTTGATACAGAGTTTGCGTTCCCCAGAAAAATTGTTAATAATTAAATACGGGCAATTTGCGGATGTGATGTTTTTGTAATGAAGAAGAGGAAATAAAGAAATTGAGGTGAATCCAGCTTTGTGTCTTTGTGTAGAAACAGAAAATATGAACCTATAGAACAAGAGATGAGGGTAATTACATCACATTAAACTGTGAAGGACCAAATTTACATTAATTAAGTGTAAAGTTAAAAGCAGCAGTAACAGAAATAGCATTTAACAAAACATAGTTATTCTCTAAGTCCCTTATAACTTCCCTATTGGTGTGTTTTTACTGAGCTGTGGTGGATGGTAACAAAGAGAACAGATTTGTAAGTTCACCACTTTTTATTATTTATAAATGTAACTGTTAATTTGTAAGAGCAAAAATATGTTATTTCTCAATGTAACTACACATAGGCCAGACATTTGGAATAACCATAACATTAAAAAAAAAAAAAGAAGCAGAGATTAGATGTAATTAGTAACATGATGATGGTTTCATTCCACTTAAACATCCGATCACACCAGACCGCTGAAGCAGCATCCTGAAACACCCTGAAAGGAACCCAAACGTTAGTGATGCTAATTGCACCTGATGACTGATCTGCATTGAAGAAGCTGACACACAGCTAACTGCAGAGTGAGCAATGTGGATCGAGCTCGTTGTGTAAGTGCCTGCGTGTTCCTGAGAGGAGGTCGGATCTGGCAACTGAAGTGTAAACAAACGTGTGTAGCTGCTTTCAGGTACTCGTCATTTGGAGTGACATTATTACATGTATTACTGGATAATTATAACTGATGCAATCAGGACAGAAATTTAATGTAGCTGGACTTTAAAAACATTTGTTAGCTTGATTTTTTTTTTTTTTTTTAAAGCTGCAAACTTTACCAATATGACTTGCTCCTGTGTTCAATGCAACATCTAAGTCAGACAAATGAACTATGGCTGTAAAATAAATGTAGAGGAATAAAAAGTGCAATATTTTCTTCTGAAATGAAGAAGCACAAACATGGAAACAGTTAACTCATCACAACCACTTAATTTTTTTTATCCTTTATCCATCCCACTTTGTGTTTCCTTCTACCACTTTGTGTTTCTTTCATGCCTGGTTCAACATGACCACACTGGTTCTGAGATGGGTTTTGAGATTTCTTTAATTATTATAGCTTATTGCTGTTTCAGATTACACAATTGAAATGTTCCTGTGTGCCATTTGTTTCCACAGTCATGAGCTGAGTTGCAGGTTTTCCTCACAGCTTTTAATGGGCATGAAAAATGACAGTATCATTTGCATTCGTGAATGAACAGGTTGAAGAAGGTGTAAAAAACAAAACAAAGAAATAAACAAAAAAAAACAAAAAACAAGAGAGATGGTTGTGAGAGGTGCAGTGATAATTGAGGACAGATGTTCTCAACTCAGCAGTCTGCAAAGAGGAAGGACTCAGATTAGTGACAGACCTACGTGTGATTATAATTATTATGTGTATAATGTTGGTTAGGCTTTTATGAGTGTATTGACAGTATCGATTTACCTGGGTTCCATGGCATTCCCTTGCACTCTGTATCTTTGATTGCTTTGAATGGATGTCAGATCTTCTTTATAGGTTCCTTCGTAGATATCTGACTGACGCTTCATGTAGCTCTCACTTTCATCGCTATGGGGAAAAACAAACAAACAAACAAAAAAAAAAACACCTTTTGTCTGTTTCCTGTTGTATTTGTGATGATGTGATGCCTCCTGTAACCACCTACCCCAGCCGTTTGCCCATGATTGTCTTAAGGAACTTCCTGGCAGAGATTTGGCCCAGGACCTTCCTGTAGCTGTTTGTAAAGATGGCGTCAGCGTGACGTCCCAAGCTAAAATCAGAAAGTGGAGAGGTCTCAGAGGTTCTACAACAGCACTCCTGAACATTTTACAAAAAAATAAAGCAAAAAGATATCCACTGCACATTCTGTCTAGCTTAAAGGTTCTTTCTTTGGCACTACTTTGAAATATACATACACACATGTATGTATATATATATATATATATATCTTCTAACACAACTACAGTACTACTATAATCACTACCACTACCAACAATAATAATGTTGGTAGTGTGAGATGTGTAAATTATCCTCAGTATCTGAGACATGTAAGGAAGTGCTGCTGCTGAATTAAGTTAAATGTAAATTCAACTATAAACGCTGTGTGCGCCATAATCAGAAATATCATCCACCTGCATTGTGCTGGGTACATGCTGAAGACTTAGAGGCAGATATCACAAAAAACAAACATATCTGCATTCCAGTGGTAGAAACCACAAATGAGAAACATACGACATGTTTTTTTTTAATGTAATTTAGGTCAAAAGAGCCTTTAAGCCATCTTTTACATCGGCTACTCAGTCCAAATTAACATACTGACCGTAACTCTGCTCCCTCCCTGGGAGGACTTGTGTCATCCCGCAGCTTCTCTGCTGGATTATTTATAGAAGATGTCATCAGGATGGATGTGTCCCTCTGACCAAACCTGAGAAATATAAACATTAACTAAACGAGTGTCTTGTGTTTACATATCTTCACATATCTTCACACACATTGTACCATACAATACCATACAATATATAAATGTATTCACTTGTTCATATTAAACAGGAACTGATTTATCAGAGTTCTGATGATGGAGATGTATTTTAGACTAAAATATCCACAGTGTGAGTGCAAAATGCTCCTGCTGTTGTAGAATGACGTTCTGCTGCTTTGACACAGGGTGCTGTGATTAATTAAGCTGTTGTGTAAATGTAACACTAATGTGACTTATCCGCACACTTTCACCCCTGTTGGCATAAGAAGTGCAGAGAGCACGCAGAGAAGCCAGTGAAAGGTTGAAAACGTCACACACTGCATACGTACATGGGTGCGACTGAGTAGTTTCAGCCCTGACACTTGGATCAAGTCATTAATTTTCAGCCTTGAATGTAATTCTGTCTTGCTACATATCCATCTTTTGTATATGAATGTATACTCTATTTTTTTTCCATTTCACTTTTGGAAAAGCTATACATATACTGTACCCTAAAGCTTAGCAGCATTTAATGATGCAGATAATCCACGAGTGCATTTAGGGCAGTATTTTAATTTCATTTTAAAACATACTTTATTCAAGTAATAATCTTTCACACAGTATTTCATTCTTATTGGTAGACATTTACAAATCTCAACAGCTGAGCTGAGTGATCATAAAAGATTTGAACAACTTAAAAACCTTCATAAAAAACTTTGATAATGGAAATAAACAAAGGTGTGAAGAATTTCAGTAAATCAATGAGGACCTACCTAATTGATGGGTAGAGCGGGGAGCCCGATAAAGACATGACCAGGCAACAAAACAGGAGCAGTGCAGCTTTCTCCATCATCACAGCTAGTTCTGGAGAAGAATGGATGGCTAGAATAAATGACAGGAGTAGAAATTACATTAGAAAAAACGCTGAAACCACAGTTTCCTCTCAAGCAGCCTTGTGGCTCTGCAGCAGGCACTGAAGTTGAAGCAGGCGGAAATGTTTGCTCTGATGGAAAATGTCAACATTGATTTTAAAATGTTTAAAATGATCAACACAGATATAACAGTTATTCACATTTACACAACACATTTGTGGTGTGTCATTAGATTACCTTGATATTTTATGTAAATGCCCTGCGGTTCCTCTTTACTCAGTGCCCTCCTCTCACATCATCGCTGACTGCCAGGAAAGACTGGACAAAAGAGATGCTGGAACAGTACTGTGTGTTATCCCTGCATCCATGGTGAGTTTATACCGAACCTGTAGCTTCCAGTCACTCCCACATTACACAAAATCTCTCCCTCCCTCTCTCTCTCTCTCTCTCTCTCTCTCTCTCTCTCTTCTTGTGCTGAGCCATCAGCATGCTCTCTCTTTCTTACTTTTTCAAATTACTATTTGCTTTATTGGTATGGCCACAATTAAATACAGAAATGCCAAATATGTTGCAGTGGGTTACATATTTCACAACATAAAATGTAAAATCAAAAAATTATTCATCCATCCATTATTCGAATCCTTCCCAGAAATAAGCTTATGGAGGAAAATGCAAATTTATAGACCATCATTTCACAGGTATTTTGTCCAATGAAGTCTGGTTAGAAAAATAAATAAACAAGGCCAAAAAAAAACACTTTAAAATGTTATGAAAAAAGTACTATAAAATGAAATAATAATTATATAATTAAAAGACATTACATTTGAGTCAATGGATCAATTGAATCAATTTTTAAACAATTAAGCCTGTGTGTTTCAAGGAAACACGTTTCAAAGTTTTATGTCAGGGTTTATGTCAAGTGTTTCCTCTGAAAAGACATTAGGATACATTAGGATAGGTGTGGTCTCACCAATAGAAATTCATTCATATTTTGTGGCTATACTAAAGGGTTATTTCGAAACTATTACCATCCGGAACCTTGTTTCGACTAAGGGGTTTTTGTAGACGGACGGTGAAGTTTGACGTACCAGGGGGCAACAGATGCTAACGAACAGTCGGGATGCAAGATGATTCCCTGTCGCTTACTTTCATCTTCGCGGAGCAGGTCTCCGCAAACCGCCAAACGATGCTTTCTCATCGATTTAATGTGGTAGTTCAGAGGCAAATAGTCTGAAATAGGATACCGAACTGTCTCCGGACACTTCACCACGTCCATTTTTATCCCTGGCACACAAAACCCCGTTGTTTCTTCCGTGTTACACATATGCAGCTGAATTCAAAGACAAATATTATTCTATATAGTTGTAGTGTTTGTTATTTAGCTGTTATACGGTAGAGGTTAAGCCACATTATTGCTGATACATAGAAAGACGGTGAGTATCGATTTGTTTCCGGGTTTGTGTAGCGTCACGTTGGAACACGGAGAAACTGCTCTTGATTATAAAACATCTTCGGCTCCATTTGAAGAGTAAGCGGATGACATTTAGCTCGCGTAGCTCGTCCACATGTCCTAAGTTATTAAGGAAAAACACAGGAAAACACAGGATAAAATGTCAGTAACGACGTAGCGCTAGAGTAACGCGTTCAGGTAGAGCTTCCCTCCAGTCTTTGTTTTTGTTGTTACAGTTAACATGGAAATCTTCAGGACTTTAAAACCCGTGTTTACTCTCCACCAACACTGGATACCTGCCAGGTGTGTCCAAGCCAGACATTGTGCAAATTTTGCTAACGCCAATGTCCCTGCGAGACAGAGGAGGACAACTGTGGACAGGTTCAAGACTCAATTGTCCTCTGGTCCGAGTTTTCAGGATTTCATCAAAGGGGCTACAGTTACTAAGACTCCTGTGGCAGATGAAGAGTCCTCAGACCGCCATGGCTACCTCTCTGAGGACTTGGACATGGGGAATTCAAGGAAAGGTTAGTGGAGTGGGTGACAAAGATCACTATGTTCAAGTGGAAATTCTCAACTTGTGTTTTTTTTTCCTGTGTTTTTTTGCTCCAGTGTATTTTGAAACCTATGGATGTCAAATGAATGTAAATGACACTGAGATAGCCTGGTCCATACTGCAGGCAAAGGGATATCTACGCACAGTTGACTTGAGTGAGGTACGGCTGAGCTCTGTCTTTTATATTAGCCATTATGAAGATGAATTATTTCAGTGCTGTTAAATAGATATGTTTTTTGTGCTTGCAGGCTGATGTTGTCCTTCTGGTTACATGCTCCATAAGGTGGGGAAATGTTACAACTAATGAGACTCACAATCTTTCAATCTCATGAACAATGTAAATGGCTGAATACATCAGATGCACTAACAAACAGAGAACCTCCCCCCACAGAGAAAAGGCTGAACAAACAATCTGGAACAGACTGCAGCAACTAACAGCGATGAAAAGAAAACGGCTAAAGACAAGCACGCCAATGAAAATTGGTATTTTAGGTAAGTGTGTTCAATAACGTGCATGCAAGTGAACGTCTTAAAGTGAAAGCCTTTAGCAAGTATGAATGGTGCATCTCTGCAGGTTGCATGGCAGAGAGGCTAAAGACCGAGCTGTTGGAGCGGGAGAAGCTGGTTGATGTCCTGGCTGGACCAGATGCCTACCGCGACCTTCCCCGCCTCTTGACCGTAGCCGATGGAGGTCAGCAGGCGAGCAACGTGCTGCTGTCGTTAGAGGAGACCTACGCCGACATCATGCCTGTTCACCATGCTCCTCAGGGAAACAGTGCCTTTGTGTGAGTGTGTGGATATGTTACAGGGATGATGCTCCCAGAAGAAGTTATCTGTCCTCGTCACCACCACTGCCTCCTGTTAGTTTCATTTTGTGCAGCAACACTGTGTCTTTGATCATTTTGTGTGTCTTCTGCCCCGGCAGGTCCATCATGCGAGGCTGCGACAACATGTGCAGTTACTGCATTGTTCCCCTCACACGGGGCAGAGAGAGGAGTCGACCCGTCAGCTCCATTCTTGAGGAAGTTCGTATGCTCTCTGACCAGGCAAGTTACCGACTCAGTGCTTATGTCAATATCATTTTCTGGTCAGCAGTATCAGGACAAGATGGCAGCCTAGGATATTGTTATGCCTGAGGGTTTTTATTTTTGTTTGACAACAGTATTTCTTTAATGAACACATGCAAAGTTGTTTTTTGAAATTCATTGTCCATTGAAATAAAGTTTTGTCTGAGCAGAAGTGAGAAACCCTTTTAGCTTAACCTCAGTAAATCCAGTGTTAAAAATGAATATGAACATCACTGATGTAGTAGTTTCCATTTTCTCTGACCAGTTTCTGTGTGGTGGATGTTTTCCTCAGGGTGTGAAGGAGGTGACGTTGCTGGGTCAGAATGTGAACAGCTACAGAGACACGTCAGAGGAACAGTTCTGCAGCTCAGACCTGACCCAGCTCAGCCGGGGCTTTAGGACAGTTTACCGTACGAAACAGGGAGGGCTGCGCTTCTCTGACCTGCTGGACCGAGTGTCACGCATCGATCCAGACATGAGGATAAGATTCACCTCCCCTCACCCCAAAGATTTTCCTGACGAGGTACGATTTTAAATTCTGTCAACAGAGCAGCTACTGAAAACATATCATACTCAAAGTTACACAATCTGTGGCAAGTGTTGGTTTTCAATCTGCCAGGTCACAGCAGAGATGTTCAACAAAGTCCTACTCCTGCATATAAGTCCCATGTTAACTCGGCTGGTGATTCTGTGTTCACAGGTTTTGCATCTGATTGCAGAGCGAAGCAACATCTGCAACCAGATTCACCTTCCAGCCCAGAGCGGGAGCAGCCAGGTCCTGCAAACAATGCGTCGTGGGTAAGAGACCACCACACTATCCAGGTTACAAAGCAGTTTGTGAGGACTTGTTTAAAAGTGTTCTGAATGTGTTTTTCTTTAAAAAATTCCAGATATACAAGAGAGGCTTACCTTGATCTTGTGCAGAACATTAAGAAAATCATCCCAGGTGGGTTATGGGAATTAGGTTTTTGTTTTTTTTTTACTCTGAATGATAAAATTCCAGCTGTCTTGCAGTTGTACATAGTGAGCAATCTGTGCATTATTTGGCTTGAGTTGCCCGCAACCACACTTAAAGGGGAACTATGCAGGATTTCTAGCTTAACTAAGCTACATTTTTACCTTAATTAAACGGCTTCAGAGTAATTGTGATGGTTAAATTAACCCACCGCTCCATGGATTGCTTTCCTGCCGGCTTCATTGAAAACAAATGCACATGGCCAGGAGGAGGATTAGCAAAACAGTGGAAAAGTGACCTGACTTGCATAGTTCCTCTTTAAATTACATGATGGAAAAGCCAGTGCAGATATGAAAACATATTGGCCTGTGCGTTGAAAATGCAGTTCGATTTAGTTAAAGCAGTGTGGTTTGTGTTTGGGTTGACTGCTGAAACTGAAAACCTGACAGGCCAACTGGGGATAAAATATTGTCCACAATGCAGAACCTCATCCCAAATACTTAAGAGGGTGTGACAAGTCCACTTCTTGATTAAAAGATCTATCTGTATCTGCAGATGGATTTGTCCATAAACATTAAAGTGAACAAAAAACCTTCAACCTGTGTGTGATTAACATCATTTGTGTGTATGCATCAGAGGTGAGCCTCAGCAGCGACTTCATCTCAGGCTTCTGCGGTGAAACGGAGGACGACCATCAGCAGACTCTGTCTCTGATCAGAGAGGTGGGCTACAATGTGGGCTTCCTTTTCGCCTACAGTATGAGGAAGGTGAGCTCTTGTGGGTTTGTAGTGTACATGTGTTTCTTTAGAAATGCTTTGTAGTAAGTTTAAAATTAAAAACCCCATACTCTCTCATGTTCTCCAGAAAACCCACGCCCACCATCGGCTACAGGATGACGTGCCAGCACAGGAGAAACGGCGGAGGCTGGAGGAGTGTATCAGTGTGTTCAGGGAGGAGGCTGCCAGGGTGAACTCTGCTCTCATCGGCAGCACACAACTCATCCTGGTGGAGGGAGTGAGTACTGTGCTCATGACACATAGCTCGGTGGTGACCAGTAGTGTTATGGTCACTCTTTAACACATCTACATTATATTTACCAACCTGCTAGTTTAGAAAATAGACACATGAATGTTGCAGCTTCGTATCATCCTAAACAGGAGCAGAAGAATGAAAGTCGTCATCCAGGGCCACTATACTGTGTTACTATAACATGTTACCAGGCAACACTGCTCATCTCTAGGTGTCATTTTGATACAGGAAAGCAAAAGATCAGCCAAGGACCTGTGTGGGAGAACTGATGGCAACATGAAAGTGATTTTCCCCAAAGAGGACGTTGCTGTTCAGTTCGCAGGATCCACAACTGCACCGATAGATCCAGGAGACTATGTGCTGGTGAAGGTAGGGCTTGGTTCAAACTGATGTTTTAAATCTTCTTGACAGATATGGCTGATGTTATTGATAGATATAAAATTGTCACAGATAATTAGTCGTGAAGGACAAGAAGTTGCTGTCCTGTAATGTCAAAGACATTTTATGGTGGTTTAGAAACAGCATGACTGTGAGAAAACAAAGATTTCTTTTCACATGGCTCAGTACAAACAAGTGATGTCTTTGTTGTGTGCACCAATCAGGATTCAGGAACATATGGATCAGAATCTGATGACAGTCGTTGGCTTGTTTCGTCACTGTTAATTGAATCCGATCCAGTGCACCCACACACGTCATTGAACACTCAGTAGATAATTACAACATCAAAATAGCAACACATATTTTAATGTTAAAACAGCTGCCGTATAGCTCAGTGGGTTGAGCAGGTGCCCCATATACAGAGGCTACAATCCTCACTGCAGCTGGCCCCAGTTTGAATCCTGAATCTGGTAGCCCTCTGCTCAATGTCATTCCCCCTCTCTCTGCCTCCCCATTTCCTGTCTCTCTCAACTGTCCTCTCAATTGAAGGCCAAAAGCCCCCAAAATATACTTAAAAAATATGGTAGATGATGAGTTTGTATCCATGTTTTTTTTAAATAGTTAATTCTAAATCATTAGTAATTTGAGTTTTTTACCTTCATTTGTTGTTTCACGTTTTTACCACAGCTTCATGGTTCACAGTCAAAAAATACACAGATCAGTCACAACGTTAAAACTCATCACCTGTTTTAATTCTACAGCTGATTGGTGTATGTTTATGTTGATTCCATATGCGAAAATGTTGCCATATATCAGTATGGGATGGATATGACAAGTGGAAATATCTTCATTCCTAAAAAAAAAAAAAAAAATGTCCAGATGTTCACATATGGGCACGCCTTTTAATAAAGTCATGTAAAACTCATGTGTAGCTGTGATATATCAACCGTAAAATCAAAGGGCAAGATAAAAGATTACAGCATGAAAAAAAAAAGTGTTTTTGTGACGCTCGTAGCTGGACGGCTTCATTTCAACAATCATCACAGTTGCACAGTGAAGGCGTTACATGCCGCTTTCAGAGATTTCATCATCCAGTCTTTGATTGTTTGATGTCTTGTGTCTTTATTGTAGATATCATCGGCAAACTCCCAGAGCCTGAGAGGTCGGGCCCTCGCTCACAGCTCCCTGAGAAGCTCAGTGAAGCGCCATGAGACTCCGCCCACACGCCAGGCTCATGAACGCGTGACCTCGGGACAGCAGCATGATTGAAACCTACCATTGATTAACACAGGTGACACCATAGGAAACAAACTCTTACTCTTCATTCTTCTTCTCTTGTCTGACTTCGCAGACACACGCAAGCTGCTTTTAAAGACTGCAAAACTGCAACGTGTTATTTATTCTGTCGGTACCAACTATCTCTTTGTACATATTACTGTTTAAGATACTGAGAGCTATTTGGATAAAAATTAAAAACGATGTTGTCTGTTTTTGCCGTGGTGGTGAGCGGTGGTGCCTGATTGATGTCATGGAGATTTTTCAAACTGGTTTGAAAATGTCACTGGGTCAGCACATTTTTGTACAATCGCTGCGTGAGCTGCAAAGTCGGAAAACTTTGAGAAAGAATTTGCCTAAAGTCAGCAGCAGAAAGTGCTATGATCTGCTTCGGAAGGAGCACGTTATTTCAAAAGAGATGATTATGGTGACAGCAGCAAACCCCCATCCTGCATACTGTCGCCTGTTATGACAGGGCTGCAGTAACCCTCTTGGAGAGGTTCACTGCGTTCATCTACATTTTATATGTAGAAAAGCTGCACACAGTTCAAATTTAAAAGAAGCATGCAAAATATAAAAAAACACAAAAATTATTTTTTAAAAATCTGAGGTGAGATTCAAATGCAAACTTGAGTTGTGCACATTTCAGGCTCGGAGAAGAACTAATATTTGCACATTACTCAATTTTTTAAGATGTTTTGTACTCTTGCTGTGATTGTGCTTCACTGCAGGGAGATTTAAGTGCAGTATGTAGTTTAAGGTGTAAACTGAACATCTGTCCCGATCACCATGTAGTCCTGGAGAAAAATAAAGCAAAGCAACAGCAGTAAATAACAGCTCTGAGATTACAAGTTCAATTAACCATTTAGAAAGAAAATAACGTCTCTAACCTTCAGGACCTGAAGCTGAGTGTTCACAAGCTTCATCTTTCCGATCGCAGGAAGTGGGTATCCCTTTGCAAGTTGAACTATGGAGCAAAATGAATACATTTACATTAATAATCACAGAAATTCAATGTGGCAGCTATTATAAATATATTAATTGTGAGACATTTGGACACATTGTTTCACCATGAACATTCAAACTGAAATTTCATGCATGCCGTGACACGGTCTTCTCTAGAGCCGTGATGCTTCAAAGAGTAACATGTTGTAACTTTTTTTTTTTTATATAATGAAGAGTGTTAAATAGGAACAAATAGGATGGGATCTCAGACAAAAAGGGATTGGACTGACTGGTGTAGTCTGCTGGAAAAAAGGGTAATTGGTAGATGTTGGATTTGAAGTTAAAAAATGACCCCTGAACTCAGGGCTCATCTACATGCAAAAGTCTGAGCATTAATCATCGCACCTAAGTACAAGCTAGAAACTCACCATTCAGCTGAGGTATGACTACCACTCTGAGGACCATTTCCAGGATACTGTCAAGGGACCTGACCTGGAGGTGAGGACTGGGGTTAGTTTGTGGAGCTAGTAATGGCCGTACACACTGGGACTCGTGTTAAATATGCATCTCTCACCTGAAACTGTCCCACATAGCTTGTCGCCAGGGTCAGCCCAATCCTGTGCAAATGAGACAGAATTAGACCGCGATGTTCGTCTCTACAGGGACCTTTTGGCCCCATTTTTCTCCTCTGAGAACAAGTCCTGATTTTTAAGTAACTCACTTGTTAAGGGTGACGGCTCCAGCCAGCCTCATTCCACTGACAAACACTCTGGCGCTGACACTGGTGTCCTGTAATATGAGATAAATAATGGTGAGGAAGTGTCAGGGTTTTTCTAAATCAAACAATATCTTGTCATCATGCCAGCTGCTCAACCCACCAAGTTAAGGACAAAGAGAGGGCTCAGTGTGCCGTTGGGTTGGATAGCGAAGGCCGTCACCGTGCCAACGCTCTGAACTGTCATGTTGTTGGGTTGGAAGCTGATGCTGGGAGTTTGTGACGTCTTCACCAGCAGTTTCACCATCAGACCTGGGAATTGTCTGGCAATCTGAAGTTACATAGAGAAGTAAGATGAGATGACACATTTCCAGCGAAGGTGAGGTTTCCTGTCCGATAATTGGAATATGTTATCACCTGTGGGATGAAGGTCCCAAATGTCCTGGTGTTGAGTCGGATGGGAGAGCTTTTCGGGATCTGTTGTGAAAGGATGGAGGCCATGAAAGTAGATTCAGTAAGAAATGAAGAGGATGCTGCTCATCACACAGTGTTGGAGCTGTGAACAAATATCTAACTAGTAGTATAGCTACATTTTTCAGCAACTTGCTGAGGCTACATTCATGGGCAAAGCAATCCAATTAATGACAGTTCTTTTTGTAATCAACACTACTTTTTTGAAGTTAACAATTGAAAATACAAAGCACTAATGAGGAGAAACTTTTGTAATTTTCTTTCACCCTGACCATTGTCAAGACATGTTCAGACGTCCATTCATCACACTGCGTGTACAAAAGCAATGGGTGCGTTTTGTTTTTTGTTTTAACATGATCATTATCATGAATTTTGACCATTGTCTCTGCAATGTTAACAAAACTTATTTTATCCCTATGGTAGCATTGCTGTGATTCAACCAAAGTAAGAGGTAGCTTCCCCCAGCACTGACCATGTCATCGGTGATGTTCAGGCTGAGGACTCCAGCTCTGTTGTAGACGAAGCCTGCAGAGTTGATAGTGAAGGTGGACATGCCAATGTACAACATGTTGTTAATCTGAGGTGGCAGGGAAAAGGGTGCGGGGGTGAATGGAGGCTCCTGATGGCTCCCAATGTTGTAAAATTCACCCTAAAGGACAGAAGATGAGACAAAAGCAAAAAAAAACAATGACAATCTATTACCACATTTAACTTTTTATATTCTAAAATATGACAAGAAGCAGAAGCATTGAGAAGCAAAACTCTTTACCTTCAAGCTCAAATCTATAGATGTCTGTGAAACTGTGGGCGATGCCACCATGGAGTATTCAATCTCTGCAAACTTGTCCACCTTGGCAAGAACTGCAGTGAAGCAGAAAGTCACTCAGACATTCAGTGCATCAGTGAAACAGTTACATATGTTTTATGGATGTTGTTTTTACATGGACTTTTTACCATTCAGAGTTTTTAGCTGAGGGTTCAGATCAGATATTGAGTTAGCCACCAGAGGGCACATCTGCAACAACAAAGAAGAGAGAAACTCTGTACTATCTGTCCATGCAGTTTACACAGACGTGCATCAGTAATATCAGCCTGATGATGCCTTAAGCACAAGAGGAGCCATTCAGTACTTTTACTTTTGATACTTCAAGAACATTTTGTTTGTGTATCACTTATGTATAGTATTTTAAATACCAGATTTTTATTTTTACATTAATTTATTTGTACATGTTCTCTAGACATACTCATGAATTATGATGTCATTCATAGCAACAAGCGCAACCCCACCCTGAGTTTTAGCTCGGGACTTTCCCACTAAGAGATGCTCTATGCTGCCCTAAGAGGAATCTATTGGCTGGGGCCCCTTAACTGTCTCTAGGAGGACCCCTGGTGGTGAAATAACATTCCCACAGGGAAACAACAAACAATGGGCATGAGGCCAGTTCCCCTTACCTTTTTCTGCAGTGTACTTTGCAATGCTCTGTTAATGTATTTTTTGAAGAGATTGTACAACCAGCTGAAAGAAATGACAACCAGAGACATCAGGGAAGTGCACAGCACATCAAGTATGACAAGCTGACACTCACATTTCCTCATGAGGGTTCAAATATACTATACTACTACTATATACACTGCAGGGCTACTAATATGCACTGCAGGGCTTATTTTACCTGGCTCCCCCGTGGAATTTGACCCTCACGCTGCCGACAGTGGCTGCGCAGTTGACAGCACTGACTGTGGGGCGACCCGTCGGATCGCTGTTGATGGCAATGCTCGTGCCGATCGTGAGTCCATTCACATTCAAATCAAATGAGCCGCTGTCCTTTCTGTGGAGAAAAAAGAGGCACAGCTGCAGCAGAAATATCACAAAATGAATTTAAATTCACAGTCTGGGGAGTTTTTTCTTCCACTCACATTATTCTGAAATACTTCACCCTCCAGTTTCCACGCAGACTGAGGTCGGCATTACTAATGGACAGTCTGACGCCAGTCCCAGGGACAAGAGACAGTGCAGACTGTGGTAGTCTCACACTCACCATTTTGATACTAGAGTAAAGAAAATGCTTGGTTAAAAAACATCATCTTCACCATCAGAATTTCTTGGAGATCTGAAAATAGAGCTGTCTTACTTTGACAAACTGTACTTGACTTTGCCAATGGGAGACACTTTCTGTTTTCCTGACATGTCTGGGATTTTGATGTTTTTGAGTTTCTGCTCGATGGAGGCCATGCCCAGCTGTCTGCCTAACAAAACCAGAACAATTTGGATGATGAGAGATTTGAGGCACTTTAAACAGAGGCCAACTGGGAAAGGAAAGGTCTGCAGCAACTCTTACCATATTCAAGGCCTTTTCCTGTCAGCTTGACCTTTACTCCAGGGTTTTTGCCTGTGGTTGTAGAGATGAGCGCCACCAGAAAGAGCCAACAGCACAGAGACATCTTGGCTGTTGTGAAATAAAGAAAGAGGATGAAATGGTCAGCAACAGTCTCACCTTTTTTTTATTTTTATGAACCTGGCCCCATGGATCAGGGGAAGCTTCTGCTTTTCTGTGGTAAATGGGTTTGCTGTTCTGTGACAAGCGCCTCTAGTGCAGTAAATTAAACTTCCTCATTTAGAGAGTGTCACTTTTTATTACAAGTTTCCTGCTTCCTTTATTCTCTGCTGACATTATGTCATAATAATAATTATATAATTATGATTATAATTATAATCTTCAAGCACTGCTATTCAGTCAGGATTTACTATTCTACTATTCTCCATGATAAAGAGAATCAACTCTATAAAGCGCATATGTATGTAATTGTTTTAGTCATTTTCCAAGCTGACTCTAAAATAAATATACAATTACAACAATGTACAAATACTTGAAAGCAAGTTCAAGTCCTGAATTCAAAATCCTGTTAAAGTGAATGTGCACAAGTGTTATACAGTAATGGATCAAAGTATTTCAGAAATTTTCCACCACTCCTTTGGGATGGGGATTCCTGCTTCAGCTGAGGCCTGTGAAAGAAATGACTGTCACATGACAGGTAAGCTAGACCTTTATTAAATTATGCTGAGGCTAAAAGCAAAGGCTGCCATGTTTTTTTGTTTTACAAAGTGTGTATTTTTGAATAGATGCACAATTGTTAAATGTTGTACAATGCTCTTCAAGTAACTCAGTTAACTTAAATTTTTATTCATTGAAACTAAACTGAATTATATGAATTATGTAAGACACCAGTGTAGTATTAAAGTATTTACGTATGCTATGTCTTTAACTCAGCTGTCACATGCTCATGATCATGATGATGGTCAAACTCAAACCACATTTGCCATGTCATAGCTTCTTTTTCTGCGTCTTTTGTTGCTGGTCATCTTTAGTACATTTCAGAGCCCGCAGCACAACTGAATAATAACTCACTGACTAAAATCTATGGCATGTGACTAACAGTGGGAAGCTCTCTCGAGGCAGTTTCTAAGCGGGTCAGAGATGTGACCGAGGTCAAAGTGTTTACTTTTCTGTATTTTAGGCAGTCAGTAGGTCATATCTTATCATCGTTATCTTTTCAACAAAACTGTGTGTAAAAACTGAGTAAGACAGCTGCTTATCAAAGAGAGAAAACCAAAAAACACCCAGGCCCATCTTAGACTACACACACCAAAAACATCAGCACTTCAACACTGACCCTGAAAATGCACAGATTATTAGCTGTTAAAACTAGTGCCTTAAAGAATCTGTCTTGTCTCTGTTGCAGCCCTCTATCACAATTTACACAATGTATAGTACTAAACTGAAGTCTTCGCTTCTCAAACCAGAGGATAACAAAACAATTCAATAAACTGTAGCTACTATTATTTGCAATACTCCTTTGCTTTCTCCCCATTTTGCAGGTCAGCTCTTGCAAATATAGTGTATCCATACATCCGCCGCAACTGAAGCAGAGGCCGAAAAGCCCAGCCTTCTGGCTCAACAGGTCAGACTCAACACTTCAGGACGGTTTCATCCTACAGTCTGCATATGTTGTAAACATCAATCTTTGAAGACAACAGATCACAAAATTTCAAAAACCATTTCCTAACCTGACTCCACAGAGTGAATATACACCCTTTCCTACCTGAGCAGCAGCTTGTCAGGACCAGGCGCTCTCTGCTGATGTGTCAGTGTCTGCTAATAAGGCAGCGAGAAAGAGGAACAGAGGCACATGGCCTCTAATTCACTTACCCAATCAGGAACTGAACTGGGGAAGGCAACTCTTCCTAATAGCAACAATGAGCAAATGTAGTATCTGACTTTGACTTGATTTTATCAACTGCATGCAGACTGGCTGCGATGAACTCCTATAAGCACTTTGGTAGATTCCTTATGTGTAAAATCAATAACAGCTGAAACTGAAACAACAGTTTTTAGATGCTTGACATATTTAGACACTGGTATTTGTCTTTGCATGTTTGTCCTGTGTGTTGTAGCTGACCTGTTTCTTAGTTCCTTGTATGAATTCCCAGTAAGGTCTTTGGTAACCAACTAAACTCAAAAATTGGGAAATTATTAAAACAGTTTCTAAATCACCTTTGTCAATCTGGGCAGCTCCCAGCTCGGTTATGCTAAACCTGCACCACGACACCTCACCCACACTAAACAATAGCAAATGCAAGACATGTTCGCAGAACAGAAGCAATCAGTGGTGTGTTTATCAAACATAGTCTGCTACTGCTACCTTTAAAATTTGGCAGAATAGTCATCTTTATGATTTTGTTTTGTCAGTTTACAGTTTCCCTTTTTTAGTGTTTTCCATCATCACTTAAAGAGAGAAATAAAGAATAACATCACCGCTGGCAGTATATTAAATAGGGCTGCACAACTAATTGTTTCAATGTTTCAACTTTTGCATAATCATGCATCTCTAATGTGAAATATCAGATTTTGAAAATTTTGATGGACCAATCAAAAAAAAAAGAAAGAAAAGAAACCATAGAAATTCCTGCCCCCGTATGTTTCATCCACATCCCGTTTCAAAAGTGAGTTGACAGTTGATATTTGTTAATGTTGCTGAATGGCTGCAATCTGATGGGATTACAATATCACTGAACACAGTGTCAGTATGCAACTTTTTTTTTTTTATCTGTGAAATCCTCGTTTCAACTTAAAGGATTCAGTAGAAACAGCTTGGAAATAACTTGGAGGTGACCACTAGTGAACATGTAATCTTAATCAGCTCTCCCCAAGTCACTATTTCATACTTTTCTTATATTACAACAGAAACAAAGAAAAATGTACATGAAGACGGATATACTGGGAATTCTTTGTATTCAAATACTGCAAATGAGAGAGCAGGAGAGAAACAACAGCTTTTGATAAAGTGTGTGTATTATCATTGAGCTCTGATAGTATGTAAAATATCTGATTGTGGACGTTTTGATCAGCCAATTCATGATAAAAGAAGGAACCATAAGATTCTGTCATTGCATTTTCTTATCTGTGCTTCCACCAAAGCCACATCCTGTTTCAAAAGTAAATGAACCCAGAACGGCTGCAATCTAATGGGATTACAGTATCACTGAACTGAAGGTTTAGGCTTGTGCTTTTGGAAACTGTTGAAACTATCACCAGCTCTGTAAGAAAGAGTTGGTAAACGCTTTAAATCAATCAACAGGTTGTGGGGTTAGCTGTGAAGTGATTTATTATTTGTTTGATTCAAAGCCTAGCATTCTGGTATTTTGACTTCAAAAATCATAAAGAGGTGTTCGCGAGTGAAGATTATTGCAATGAGCAAAACTTGTAAGGATCATAAACTTGTTTGTCATGCAGCTCATTTTGTGCAGCAGTGCAAAAGCCATATCAAAAATCTCATTGACTTTTTATTGAGGGAACTAGTTGGATACTAACCTTCAGTTGTTCACTCATGGTTGTCCTTTGTTTGTGGTTTGGTACTCTTTTACAGTTTTTCTTAATTGCTAAAACATGTCTCACCTTTTTTTGCAAAACTGTGCACTGTGATCTATAATGGTTAACACCGCTAGCAGATGTTAAACACGCTTACTGTGTTTTACACAGCGTTACCTCGGTATGGGAGAAATGCCACCCTGACTAGGAAGGCCATTTGACACTATTTTAGCATCCATCCACTGTTAATGGTCCCTTCTCCTTCTTCTCTGTTTTCTTTCTACTCCCACTAATTAAGTCTGTTCTACTGGTTCTGCTCATATAATTGCTCCTCTCAGAGCTGCTAACAGTGTCTACCTGCAGCTAAAATCAGCTGATAAACTAATAACTAACCATGCAGAGATTCCATGTTTCTTGAGAGGATTTCAAATCAATTGTTCAAGCCCACTGTGTGTGGTACAATGCTGTGCTAACCTGTTCAATAGAGGCCAAACTGAGCTAATTTAGAACAAGCCCCAAAGTCTGACTTCAGGGATAGCAGATCAGCAGCTCATACACTGTGTATGCTGTGTTATTTGTGAAAATGCCTTTCATTAATTGCGGTGTGTTTCAGGACACTGTGGGACAGCTAAGTTTCATGTATCTCAGTGGAGGGAAGGTGGAGAGTGTCTCTGTCCCACTGAGATAGGCCTTGTGCTTTTATTTTGTAGAATTAATTAGTGTCATTTCTGTATGAAAGAATGGCTGAGGTGGATCAATGCTGGCTAACTGCCTGGCAACTGTTGCTATTCCTGCCATTAAAAAAAAAACTGCTGCCTGACTGAACCCAATCCCATACCACTCACTTTATCTCATTTCAGAACTGTGTGAGCACAGCAGTGGGTCGATCTCTCTTGTCTTATGACATCACACCTCAGCAAAACTCTACCATAGGTTTCTATTGTCAGTTTTCCTCTACTGCAGAGATGACACTGTCATAAAAAGTACCAACAGCAAATGATGAGTTTTACACCATCTTGCGATATTTCACAATAAAGGCCCAATCTAGAAATGAATGTAGACTGTCCACTGAAATGCTAGGGAGGGAATACAGGAAGTGTTGAGTTTGTAGTATCGGCATAATACAGTAAATTTAAAGAGACTATGTGAATCAAAACCATCAAATGTGGCTTCTTATTGATGTATGACCAATTAAAACATATGGGATTGAGAAGAATGCCTTACTGTAGCTTCTGCAGTTTAGGCAATAATGATGGCTCTGGTCAGTATTTTAAATGTCTGTAAAGGTCACGCAATAAAATGTTTATCATTTTAAGTACCATTGCAATTACACCAAGTACAACTAGGGGTCCGAAAACCCCTGGTTGAGAATCACTGCATTACAATACATGAGTCAGAGTCTCAACTTAATATTAGTGTTAGCCTCAGGGGGGTCTATTTGCCTTCCTAATGTCAGCAAGGCAAATACTGTCAGGGTGGCATGGTCTTGCAGTGCTTAGCACTTCTGCTTCTCAGCAAGAAAGTTCTGAGTTCAGTTCCCTTTCTGGGTGCGGTTGTCGTGATCTCCCTGTGCCTGTGAGTTCATGCAGAGTAGGTTTATTGGTGACTCCGTAGGTGTGAATGTGAGTGTGTTTACCTTGTTTATCTCCACTTGTCAGCCCTGTAATAGGGTGTACCCTGCCCCCCTGTCAGCTAGGATTGGCTCAAGCCTTTCCACGACCCTGCATGGATAAGTGGTATAGAGATTGCATGGATGAAAAATCCATCCAAGTGCAATTTATATTGAACTTGTTATAAATTGCTTTATGAATAAAATGAAACTAGGTATCACAACATAGATATTCTACCTCAGTGAGAGAAAAGAACAGACAGTAGAAGATGTAACAACAATAATGGAGTCAAAACAGTAGGACAAATAAGACACAAATAAGCCGGTAACTGATGACCTATGGCCTTTTGCTTTGTGTTATGACTTTTGTGTCTCTCTCACTGTGTCTATCAGTGCAAGGAATGAAAAAACCAAGTTAAAATGCACCTATATTTATTCTAATGCACAGATGAGTGAGACAGTTAAAGGAGACATATCATGCCCTTTTTCCACAAATTAAAATAGTTCCCAGGTGTTTTAAAGACATGTCTATGACATGCTTTTGTCACAATAGCCCAAGGATCAAACATCACAGCTCTCTTTTCATCTGCTCAAAACAACACTCTGCAAGCTTAGCCTACACTAAGGTCCAGACACAGACGCAAAGATACCATGTTTGTTTCTTTTATTTGTAAAAGTCAAAAGTCGTGTCACAGACTGGACAAACGTCCTTAACCAATTTTTTAGGGGTTGTATGTTGCTGTGACATAGCCATTTTTCTGCCTGTAGGTGATTTTTTTGGTGGGCATGTTACACCAACACCTGTTTCCCCCGGGAATTATTTTGCAAGCACTCTGTTGGTGTGGCACTGCCCACAACGATTGTGATTGGTTGAAAGGAATCCAAACAGCTGGGGCGTTTTTTTCCTCTGACCTCAGAATCAGAGTCGGTCCAGCCAGACCTTGGTGAGTGTGACTACTCTCTATAAACCTGGCTGTCATGAATGTTGTTCTCCTAAAGATATACCTTCATTTTCTTGTCCTTCATCTTTCATTTCTAGCACATCAGTCCAAAATCTCTAAAAAAAAAAAAAAAATCTGGTGACTGTGAAGGCCACAGCATGTGATTCTCATCACTGTCATGCTGGTCAAAGCATCATTGACCTCTCATGCCCTACAGATGGGGGCGGTGCCATCCTGCTCTCCGCTCTTTCTTCAGGTTTTTCCATTAATTTCTCGCTGTCAGTAGTTAAATGGAAAACTTGTTACAGTCGCTTCGTTATGTTGCTTGATAAGGGCAAATGTCAGGCACACTCACAACACAGGAAGAATGTAAATTACCTTGTAGATGTAATGGTTGTGAAGGAAATGTATAAACATCAAATCTACCCC
>OMNW01007718.1:62589-78275 GCA_900303245.1 Selene dorsalis
CCCCCCACCCCTCAAATTAATAAACTCAAATATTATTGTCCTAATAAATTAATAAAAGTATTAATAGCAAAAACAAACAAACAAAAACCACCACTTCTTACTGTAACTCAAACACACACTGTATCTCAGATCCCTCTGACTCGTCGAGACCCTTTGGACACACAGCATTGTAAAAGCCTTGTGGCTGTCGACGCACACAAAAGCATTCTGTCCACCTGTGGGCGATGAAACGGCTGGAGATGCTCTGCAGTTCACTACAGAGGAGGCAAGTGCAGTCTGAGGAAGAGTTCAGTGAGAGTTCAGTGTTGAGTTCACCCCTGCTTCTGCCTCCAGGCTGCACAAAGATTCAGACCTACAACAAAGAGCCCTTTTTCCATTTGTGTTGTTATCTGTGAGTTTCAGTAAACCGGACAGACTGAAGTTTGTAGTAGCCAGTGATTCAAACAGTTCAAACTGACCTTTTCAATTTTTAGTGTCAGTGACAGAACAGGTATTTTAACATTTCTGTGAAACTGTTTATTTATTTTTAAAGCAGATAAGAAACTGGTTTATGATATTGATCCACTTCTCCCCCTTTTTTAAAGCTACTACAATTTTGGTCCGAACACACCTTCATGCCACGTTTGAAGCTAGTGGTCCTCTGCTTTGCAAGTTTAACACATGCAGATGTAGTGCTCTTCTGCCCCCCTGAGGCCAAAGACAGCATGGCCTCAATTTATGTCAAAGGTACAAAATACAGGACAACACCTCAGCTTGAGCAGGAGCAGCAGCATTGCAACAGCTTAGATCTGCAGCTTGACTCAGCAGAGAGAAGGCCCCTTTAATAGCATACTGTTAAGACAGGATGTTATTCGAAAAAAACTATTTTCATGGTCTTCATATAGTTTTCATTATGATAAACTTTGCAATGCCTTTAGGTACACTTTTTACTCCAAAATTACATTAGTGTTCACCTGTA
The DNA here is from genome assembly GCA_900303245.1 of Selene dorsalis. Taxonomy (NCBI): domain Eukaryota; kingdom Metazoa; phylum Chordata; class Actinopteri; order Carangiformes; family Carangidae; genus Selene; species Selene dorsalis. The sequence continues at coordinate 63,548 of OMNW01007718.1, forward strand.
AATTCCCAGTATTGCTGAATAATTGAACATTTGTTTTTGAATTGAAGGATTTCTAAAATCCCAGTTTCAGTGGAGTTGTATTTTGGCATTGGAATAAAATCTGTATTCTGCACCATGGATATTCTCATTTAATTTGTATGGAGATCAAAAGCCCTGCCTGTTTGTGGTAACAGACAGATAAAGACTTTGTGGTGAAAAGCGGCTCCATGAAATGAAATGGTGTTGTGAAATAAACAGTCTTTGAGGAGAGGAAAATTTTCTTTTTGAATTACACTTGCTGAATTGAAATACAAAATAACATGCAATTTGGTAATAATAAGTTTTAAATGTTTATTTAATGTCTCTATTTATTCGCATCATTATTTTTTCAGTAATGTCTTGTTATTTTTCTTAATTATGAACCACTGCAGTTACAAAGAGTAAGACTTTTAAGTTGGTAATAATAATAATAATCAGCACTACAGTCTTACCCTCTGGTTTCACTGAATGACTGAGTGACATTATCAGTGTGGTTTATCTGGAGCTGCTGAGCTCACAAAGAACAGGCAAGGTATTTCATTGACTCTATGACAAATGAATTTCTAATACTGCAACATAGTCTGTCATATAATTGAAGTTGAGTTGAACATATAATGTTGTCAAAACAAGCGACTTCCTGTTGAATATGTTTTGGAGGATTCATAAAGGGAAATATTGACAGCACTTCATAAGAACTGGTTAAAGCAATGCTATGTTGTTTCAAAATTATTTTGATGTTTCATTGAATTGTGAATGGGAAAATGTAGCTTTGGTTGCCTCCTTGGCATCCTCGGGCAAGGACACAAATTGCTTTATGGCAACATGCCACACACCATCAACACCTCTCGCCTAGCATTAAGAAGCTAGCTAGATCACTATTCTCATTATGTTTGTCATTGCAGAGGCACCCACAGAGACCAAAGAAGATGTTGTCAGAGCAAGAGAAGAAGAAAGAATAGCCGAGCAAGGGTAAATCTTGTCTTGTCTTTCTAAAAAAAACAAACAATTCTTCTGCAGTAGAGCTTTAAATGAAAATACATTACAATTTTTATCACGTCCTTAGTAGAAAGCATTTTTCCCCATTAACTCATGGAACTTAAAGGCCACATGACACTGGTGAGGCTCTGGTGGTGGTGGAGTAGTAGGATGACACAGACGGCCTGAGCACCTTGTGGTCACACTGTGGGAAAGATCTTTTCACTTTCCCTGAGGGTGGAAAAGCCTCAAAGATACCCTGCCATTAATTTTTAATCAGCATGAAACATCATGGTATTCAGTAGCCTGCAAGTCACCAGTTAGAGTTGGAGTATGTGATCAGTATAACATGTTATTCCCTGCAGGAATGTGACACGTGGTTGTCTCTTATAAACTGTTTATGTGAGTTATTATTAACATAGCAGCCGGTGAAACTGACAGATGACATGATTTCATCTAATTCCACTGTGCGATGTGTGGGGAGGTGCATGCTGGGAAATGGTCAAATGTGCCGCGGTTAGTAGCATGCCTCCTTTGGTAACCTCTCATGGTAATGACTCCAAATGGCTGTGAGAATTCATTTCATCTGTATCCTCCAGAAACGATCCAGTGAGGCATCAATAAAAGGCACAGAGTGTACTCTCGGCACCGCCCAGGTCTTTGATGACTTAACTCCTAAAGATACCAGAGGGACAGTGAGAGGCTGTTGTGTCTTTTTAGATTTTCATGTTTCTGTATTGAAGATCTTTTGTCATTGATTAAACACATGTTGGGACATTTTTGTCAGTAGCAGAGGTCTAATGATGCCAGTGTATTCTTAACAAGAATACGCCATCGCTTGATGTGTGCCTCCAAAAAATTCTAACTACACATTGAGATAACGCAGACTGCAAGAGCTGTGATTGGTCCGCTCAGAACGTCATTTCTGGCATTTAGCTTTCCCGCTATAGCGTCATTTTTAAAGTGTTCGTAGCATTTGTTGTATCATATTATTCATTCCCAAGTCCAACAACACTCTTTCCACTTCAGTCGCCATCATGCACTGTGCCCAGAAGAACAAAGAAGAAAGATAAAGTTTCGCAAATGAAATAAATAGTGGTGAATTGCACAGCGACAGACAGTTCAGTTTAGTGTGTTAACATGCAAATAATTTAGAATTAGCCACAAAAACAACCCTGCATTAAATTTTGCAGGTATTTGTAAACCAGTGAATGAGTAATCCAAACTGCTGTAGCAGGAGTCCAACCTGTTGTACTTCTCACCCCATTTTTCCTATTTGACAAATTAGTCATTCAGGTCAGGTGTGGCTGTGTAGCTTCCACTCTCCATAAAAATCAGTAAATTCTCATAGTGCAGTACATTTGTTGTCACGGACATTGTTCAGGACTGAGATGTATCAGCATCCGCCCGGGTTCTGTTTGTGGTGACAAATCCCATTATTGGGATTCTCAGCAGTCATTATTTCTGACTTCTGTATGTTGTATTACTATGCCAACCTTGAGCTGTCATCACTAGCTGCAGCATCACTGCATATTTAAGGGTTTAATATCACAGTGTTTCTTCGTTTTTAAGCATTTGAAAATGAAATGATGTGACATGGGAATGTAGTAGAGGTTAGACATCCCCTTGTCTTTATATGATGAAATGTTGATGGATCACGGGTCCCCACCAGATCCTGTACTAATTCAGCAACATTTTTTTAAGTTGTGCTTCTTCTAAGTCTCTCATTCACATATTTGGATCACATAATCAAAATGCATGTTGGTCTGTACTGAATATGCTCTATGTAATTGAGTTCACATTTTATGACTTGTGTCACATCAGCATGAGATTAAGACAAATCTTCTGTTGCTGTTTTTCTCTTGGCAGTCTCTGTAAATCAGAATTAACTAAATGTGAGTAGATGACAGCCTCCAATGCTGCTGAAACTCCCAATCGAATGGAAGTTTCAGCTGTTGCCGAGCTAAATCAAGCTCACGGGTTCCAAATACTCAGGCGTTAGTGTTGGCTAATGCAGGGCGGTAAATTGTGGAATAACAAAAGTTACTTTGCAGAATCATAAAAGAGTCCCGGCCTTGTATTGACAGACTTCCTCCCACTGAGGTTGTAAACCAGTCAGTGTATCAGCCAGCGGACAAGTGCCGTGAATATCAATCAGCCAGCTCTGGTCCCGCAGAGTAATAGCTGACCACTCATAGAGAGATGTAACGAAAGAAAGACCAGCGGGGGGTGAATTGATTTTTTTTTTTTTAATCGGAAACTGTTTGCACTAACCCTGCCCTGTGGAGAATTGACTAACTTTCAAATTTGATAGTTTGGCATATAAACTTTTACAAAGACCTATAAACAGAGATCAATTAACATAGATTTTCTAGAAGACTGTTATAAATAATATTTTTATTTCTGATGTGGTGACAAGGTTGCAAACCATGTCGTCTTAGTTAATCTTGCTGAGTGTGCAGGTGTTTGAGCGTTCAGCTGAGGCCCTCTGTCCCAGGAGGGCCTCAGCTGAACGGTCTGTCTCTGCATGGGGCCCTGAGAGATGTAAATAGTGACGGTTTCTTTTTGACATTGAAAGTATGTCACCTTTGAAAATAGAAATAATACTTTCATGTTCTAACAACGCCCTGCAATAGACTGGCGACCTGCCCAGGGTGTAACCCGCCTCTCGCCCCTAAGTCAGCTGAGATAGGCTCCAGCTCACCCATGACCCCAGTGAGGATAAGCGGTATAGAAGATGAATGAATGACTGTTCTAACACCAAAAGGTTAATGAGAAATAGTTTCCCTATGGTGGCTAAGGTTAGCTTATGTTAGAAGAGGCAGTGCGATTTCCTAACAAGTCGATGCAAACAGTTTAAATAAATGTGAGACAATCTCACGAATGTCAACTTGAGCACCTAATTTGTGCTTATTCTGAGTCTGTGCCTCTCCGTTTCATGAATACCCAAAGATGAGGAGAATAAGAGAAAAGAAAAACAAACTCAGAACAAGATTATTTTACCCTAAATGGGATTTTTAGCTACTTGTGTGCAGTGAAAACAAGTTGTGAACTGTAGAAGAAAATCCTGTTTACCATCACTCTAATCTAACTAAACCCTGGGCTATATTCAGCTGCACGCCTACATCTGTATTTGACAAAGAAAATATCTTATATCTATGTTAAATTTACTTGGAGACAGTGAAGCAAACAAACACAGCATTGATCTTGGCATCCCAAAATTTGATATGGGCACCTTGTAAGTGACAGTTGCCTACAGACAGCAGATATAAACAACACAAGCACATTGTTATATACAACTGTTTAGGCTCCACACTGTCTGTCTGTCTGTCTGTCTGTCTGTCTGTCTGTCTGTCTGTCTGTGTATGTTGCTTATTAGCAACAGCTAACATCTGTTCAATTGTGATGCTGGGTTTTGAGTTGAATTACAGCAAAAACACTTGAGGTAAAGTTCCTGTGAATAATGTAAGATGGACATTTGCTTTGTGTTTAGTCTGAACACCTTAGAAAAAATACAATAAACTGCATCATAGTGCACCAAAGTATCTTTTGGAGCAGAAAGAGGAGAAGTTGCAGTGATAACTTTAAACTTCAGATTAAACTTATGCTTTGACAGGGCTGTTGGAAGAACATGAATGTGAGATGTTGTCAGATATTTTGTCCAGTGAGCCCTGCTGGAGTCTGTGCTGACCTGAGCTGTGTTGATGCAGCGGAGATGAGGGAGCCTCAGATCAATGCATCAGTGTGTTAGGCATAAAAGGAGCAATGTGCCCCAGAGAGAAGGGCTGTCTGTGCCCCAGCACCATGCAGCTGTGGGACCCGGGCACCCATCCATGCCTTCTACTCCATACACTGCTGGTCTTCCTCTATGGTCAAAACACTGCAAGCTGTAAAATCATTTCCATAGATGACTGCACTGGAAATACATCTCCAGTGGCAGTGCATTGTTGTATATCATTTTTAAATGTGTGTAAAGTGTGTTTTAAAATCGAAGGTGGTGATATGGACCATTTTTTGAGAGGAGCGAGCAGAGTTTGGAGAGTGAGAGAGCAAATGACATGTCAGTTCATGAGTCGCTGGCTTTCTAACCTGTGTTTGACTTATGGGTTTCTATTTCTACAAAGGCTGCTCCATGAAGCCAATGAAGCAGTGTGAAGGAGTGTGGGAGATGTTCTTTTGTATCCAGGGTTTTTTTTGCAGTTGTTTTATCCATTTATTGTGTGTTTAAAGTGCAATGATCTCTGAAATCTGTTTAAGTTGTTGCAGAATGGGAGGCAGACCAGGGGCTTTCCTGTGACTGCAGGGCTTTATGCTCAATAGCACACACATTAGGGCCTTTTTAGTCCACGGTAAGAAATGTATGGCTTTTGATCTTGATACTCTGCAATGTCCTGTTTATCTCCAGTTGTTGTGAAATGGGGTGGAAACTTTTTTTTAAACAGTGCTGACACATTGTAGATACAAACAAAAGATATTCCTTGTTTCTTTGTCTGAGGTCAAATCTAACTCCTCTGCGTCTGCTGTCCCTTCAACTAAAGGGAAAATGTTACTGGGTGCTGTGGTTTGCAAACTGAGCTGATGAGTTTCCAGTTTGTAATAATATGTGTAGTGGTATGTAATATTGATGAGCTTCAAACAGATGTTAAGTGACTCATTAGAGCTTTGTTTTGCTCAATTCCTGCATGCCTATTAGATCCTAATCATATCATTTAATCTCATAGATTAAAAAATAACTAAACGAAACGAAACTAAACAGGTCTGGCCTAAAGCTTTTTAGATTTTGACACAGGTGGTAAGAACACAAAGTGGTCAAAACTTTAAAAAACAAAAAAAACCTCTCTAAATTACTTTTTTTTTTTGTTAGCAGAAACTAGTTTTGAAAAGCGAAAATAGTGTTTGAAGCAGAAACTTGACCAAACAAATGCTACTGTAAGGCCGTGATCGTGAGAGGGATGGAATTAAATTAGTTTTCAGATGATGAAATGGCTCCTCCCTTTGTGTAAGAAAGCAGCCTACATGTGACCATGATTACAATGAGAACACTGCTAATAAACTTTAAACCAGGATAATTATGACATTTATTATTTCCAAAATTACCACTTAGATCCTGACATGAGTCAGCATCTGTGGGAGCAAATACACAGAGGAGAAACCCAAATGACACATAGTTCATTTGAGCTTGTGTGCAGCAGGGTGTGTTTGCTCTTATTGGGGACTGATGCTTTTGACGTTTTTGCCAAAAGATGAATCATCAGACCATTAATTTTCAACCACCAGCCACTTACACTCACACAGTTTCCCCAAGTGTCTAAGTTGAACAAAAAGCAGTTACCCATACATACAGTACAAACATAGAGTGCACTTTGTTGATCACTCACATCATACATAATCTTTGACAGTGTCTGGCTGTTGTTACTTAAAATGTATTTTCTGATGATTATGATGATGATGATGAAGAAGAAGATCAAAATATTCCAATCAAAAACACTAGCTTTAGATGAATACAAGTAAATACAGTTTGGTTTGCATTTACACTCAGTTAAAGAGTACAGTAAATCATTCACTTGTGATCATGCTGTATGTGGCGATCCACAAGGAGCGATTTTAAGACCATTACTCTTCCTAATTGTGGTGTATTTCACTAGATAACACACACTTGACATTCACACTTGCTGCATGTTCCTTTTTTTTTATTTTTTACTCAAAACAGGAACTGAATACAGGTGCCCAAGCATCCCCTTGTTAAACTGAGATGACAACAGCACAACCAAGTTTCTAAAACACAAACCTCCATATGTAAATTATATGAGATTTACAACTGACTATAAAACAGACTTTCAACAATCTGGATGAGACTGAATCTATTTTATTTACAAAAAATAGTAAAATTTCTCAAACCATCCACATGTTTTAAATTCACCTGAGGTAGTTACAGGAAAAGACCATATTTTGATACATAGAAACAAGGCCATCCTTAAGTAATCCAGCGTAATCTGGAGTAATATCGGCCTTTGTGTGGCTCTAGTTTCCTGTTCTGCTCTCTGCATGTTAACTCCCTCGAGATAGAATTTATGGATTTGGTTGGTCAAAAACTTTTTAATGAATATCTAAAACTCTAAAAGTCTCACAATGTCCTCATCTGAAGTTGCCTCTCAAAGAAATAAGCCAATGTCAATAGTGACGCTTCTGGAGAGATTTGTCCAAATGCTTTTGGATGGAGGATGATCTTCCTTACACTTTTAAACACTGGAGAAAAAAACGTATTCAATGACAGGAAAACAGGGGAGATCACTAAAATCTCACAATCAAATGTGTTGTTCAGTCTGTGATACATCAGCTGCACAGTTATCTTTGTTGTTGTTTGAGAATGCTGGGACCTTTAGGGCAATAATAACTTTTTGTTCTCATATATGCTTTATGCATCACTTGTATGCATATTATTTGTCTGTTTACTCTGCTGTTGATAGGTTTTACTTGTTCTGCTTTCCTGTCAGACCTTCCTCTATCTGTGATAAATTTGATCCTACAAAGATCCTCTCATGGTGCCTCATGATGTCTCTGGAGAGTGAAGATGTTGCTGTAGTCAGTGTCAGCGGGCTGTTGTTGTTGTGATGACCAGATGTGAGCAGGGGTCACGAGGTTTGTGATGCCTCAGCTGGTTTTCTTTGCAGCTGCAAGGGAGCTGCGCTGCCGTCTGCAGTCAGTGGAGCTGTCTAGACACATATGCATGGTGGAGCTTGACAGGCGAGTTCCCTCCTGAACCTACAGTGCTGCATGGTAAATCTGCAGATGGCACAGAAATAAAAACGCAGTCAATTCTGCCCCCATAATAAACCTAGCATCAGTGATGCTGAGCAAAGATGAATGATGCTCCAGTAGTTACAAGCTATGCCAAAGACTGATGTTCATTTCTGAACATTCAGATTTCTACGTCTGTCTAAAAATATTAATAAAGTAATTTTTTTCATCAGTGAAACACAGAGAATGTGCTGTGCAGTGTTTTTTCAGTCAAGAGCTTCCTGTGAAGGGCACAAAAGCCTCATTTGTTTTTTGTTTTGCCATCAATCATTTTTGACATTGTATGGGTGTCACCTTCATTTGTTGGATGGTTGACGTCCTTTAAATATGCATGAAAGCATCCACAAAATGATTCTTGACAAATAAAGACAATTTATTGACATTTTATACCATTCAGCCTTTTTGCTATTCCTCCATTTTCAGCTAGCAGAGATTGCACTTGAAATTCAACCTTTAAAGTTTGCGTTTTAGCTACAGTAACCTCCCACTGCCACAGAAAAGGTCATGTGGTGGAACAAATGAAGAGAAGGAAATGGCTGTGTTCTGGCCAACAGATAGCAGGGGGGCACGGTGGGGAGAATGGATCAGACAGAGAAGAGACAGGATGCCGCAGCTCTCCTCTGAGTCTTTTCAAAAACACTGTAAATCACTTGGATGGGCTCACTTTATCATTTCACGCCAGACTTTGTCACGTAGGGAGGAAAATTGTTTTGTATGTGACTGTTTTGCATAAACAGATGGGTTGAGTGCTTCATGGTAACGGCAAGAACAATAGAAAGTTTGGGATATTTACCCAGGTGCTGGTCAAAATTAAGCTTTAAGCTTTAAGGTTGAGTGTTTTGCACAATTTAATAGTAACTGTGCAAACAGTTAGAGTGATGGTGATGTTGTTCCAAGAAGGTGTGGTGGCTCAAGTGTACAGCAAGATAAGATCTAGATAATTCCTGGCCTGTGTGAGGCTGCACCTAAATCAAATTTGCCCTCAGGGACATTGAAAAGTGGTGACTTTGTGCAATGGCAAAATTTGAATGGTTATCTCTTTTATATAATTTTGCCTCCATCAGATGGTCATAAAAACAGACAAGAAAGACTGAAGAGGTATTCAAGCCAGGCGTTCACTCTCAGGAGGTGTAGGAGGTGAATGGTAGGCCTATCTTAGGGTGTTAAATATTAAATAAAGACAATATGAAATGAATTACCACACAAGGACCGTGTATTAAATATTTAAACAAGGCAACTACTTAAGAAATAAAGAAATTTTTGACCTCTAAAAACTTATTTCTTCATTCATCATTTTCAATGCAATAACTGAATTTTCTCGGAGTGTTTTTATTCCTGTCATGTATTTTCCACAATGACACTTTTACTTCTTAATATAACCTTTTTGTGGCAGTGGTGGTGTCTATGTCCCATCTCATTTCAACTAATGACATGTTCCCTGCTCCTCAGGCTAGCCGCCCTGAATCACAGCTACCAGATTTCACCAGTAAACCTCTGTTAGCCACAGCGTTTTGTCAAGAGCTGCAGCTGTAAGTATAGGCTAAAGACACAACACTAACATCTCCATTTAACTCAACAAGACTTTATATTCTGTCTATTTAGCTAAGTAGCTGTAAGTTGAATATAGAAACTGTTTTTGCGACATCTGGTGTGCCAGAGTATATTTTGTCTTGTATGTTGTAGGAGTTTTTATTTTCAGTGACCACAGCACAGTGCTTTACTTCCAAATCTGATAAGCTGGAGCATTATCTGTTATCTGTCCACTGGCCCTGCTAGTTCAACACTGACCCACTAAAGTAGCCTCAGTTTGTTGTCGGGGAAATGAAAAGTAAAGCTTGACTTCAAGAGGACATCAAATAGTTTGATCTTAAAAGCTCAAGTCTTGGCAGCTACACTAAAAAATGCTTGAGCACTTTGCCATTACAAAAACAAATTTTCAGCATTAACTCACAAAAGATTAATGAAGTGGGCTTCCAAATATTAAACATGTTTTAGCAGTAGGGCCATGTAATTGTTCTGGTTCATTCTATATCAGTATTGGGCTAATACAGTGGTACAGCGCGGAGTACTTCACTGGCTCTATCTAACGAGCAGCATATTTGCAAAACCTTTATCCACAATTTGTAAAGAGGGATGTGGGTGTGAACCAGGCACTCACAGCAGGTTGTGTCTTGGTTTTTGTCCGTGGTTGTAGGATTTTTGACATCTATTTTTAAAGGCCTATATTGGTTCTAAAATAAGGCACCATTATTAGTCATAACATTTCCCATATTCTTGGTGGCGCCTGTGGACTTGGAGATCACCTAATGCTTGACAATTAATTCTCCTGAAATGGAAAAAGACTGAACTGAATGGTTATATAAAATTGAGCAACCTTTTCTCTCCCAAAAAATATCTGATCCCATTAAATAAAAGTATAGTATCTTTTTATGAAAATGATCCACTTAGACCATCTCAGCTCCTATAATTTAATGCATATGATGCTTTTAGTTTGCCAGCCACTTTAAAGCTAATTTTGTGCTTTAGACGCTCTGAAGCCAGATTGAAGACTCGGCGGTGGTTTTCAGTATGAAAGTGAACATCCATCTCTTTGTGTTCGTCATATGGTGAACTATGTACTTATGTCTCGTTACCTTCCTCCCAGTTTGTGTCGGGATAGAAAACTGTGCAGGTGGGAAGGGCAAAGAAGTGAATGAAATAATTATGATGCTCTGTCCCATTTAATACTGTCGTGGGAAGCAGCATATCCCAGAAACATGCAGCATCCTTGCTTCACACTGAGTACACATGCTGTCTTTGATTAGCAACCTGCAGCTAATAGCAGTTACCAGAAGAATTATAAAAAGCCTTTCTAAAGGATCTCCCATAGATTTTCTATCAGCTCTGATTTTGGGAAACACTGGCCCAAGTTGCCCTGGAGCTGAGCTAAGAAAGATGGATTTGATGTGAAATAACAGAGTTGATGAGGTGTAACCATGGATTTGTGTTGTATCAGCTGTTTATTGTCCACAATGCATTCACTGTTGGGCCAAGAGAGTGTTTGCCTGAAGCTAGTAAAGATGTGCGCGTCTTGTGGCCCACTGCTGATCACCACTTCTGTGGGTTTCTGAGATGTTCAGGTGCTTCATCGTAGCTTAGGTAGGCTGGAACGAGCTAAAATCAGTGTTTCACTATCTTTCTTGTTGAACTTTGCCAACCTGTTTCATTTTTGACCTCTGGGTGGGGTGCCTTTATTAAACAGGGTGTGGTGGTGCTCTTTAAAGTTTTAAAAATACCTCCTCACTTCAGACTCTAAAGCCACTAAGAATGGAATTTGAAATTTGCCACAAACTAAATCTTTTGTATCTCTTTTGTATCATGTATAAACTAAATACAATAATAGAAGAAAAGAGCAGAAATACACAGACGTTCATGTTAGTGGGCAGTCTGTGGCTGGCAAACAATATCCTGTGCTAAGGGTACAATAAGCACAGTAAGCATTCACTTAGCATGTTTTTATTTAGTCTGGGAGAGCACTAAGTGTTGTTATGTAACAGTAAATGTCAAGATGTAGTCGTGCAAGTGTACACTTTAATTATTTAATGTATCTATAAGTGCAATATTTTGTTAATATATCGCAGCATACAAGAGGAGAGAACATTTTCACAGCACCATCATAAGAGAGAAATTCCCTTTTAGAGGTTTAGATGAAAAGCAGTAGATCTGCATAAAAAGATAACCTCACATTTCAAACAGCATCTAGGACGCATCCCATAAAAGCGAAATTTGAGTTGCAGGACTGAGTCATGTCTCTGTGTGGTTTGGCTAATTAAATTGTGCGCACAGCTTGAGCTCCTTTACATTTTGATATCTGATTGCCCATGACTCTGCATTATGACTGTGCTTCATGCATTTATTTAACATCCATGTGTCTGTCTGCTTCACTTAGCTCCATGGTTTTGTCATCGTGTCACATCATGTCTTGCCTACACTGTTGTTTCCTGCAGGACACGACAGAGGCACTTCATTATTGAGTAGACTGGCTTTGAGGGAGTTATTATTGATTTCTCCACCTGCAATTTGAATAATGTACAAATGCATTAAGAACAGCTTATAAGAGCATTGCTCAGTGGGTAAACATTTGAAATATTTTTCTTTCTGTTGGAAAGTAAACTATTATGCATTTTGTTTACTGGCCCTGTTGGCTAAAACAAATAGTCAGAGCAAAACAGGAATGTATCCAATAAATACACACGTGTCAAACACCACATTACACAAAAGTAGCCCTCTACATCCATAAAGAAGCAACCGCATATCTTTTCCGTGCACAATATGTTTTAAGTGCAACACCTTTATGACTTGTGGGCTAAAAATATATGATGAAATAATTCTTGAACATAAATTTATCAGGACAACTTCTTAAAAACACGGTACAAATGTTGAAACCACACATAGCATGTAGCACATACATATGGGCTACAAAGTAAAGGTAAAACCTGAATAAATATGTGAAACAAAGACAATAATGCAGATGCTTTAAAACAGAGCACTACAGTTCACTAAGTGGGTGTTCAGTTGGGTTGATGACAGGCCTCCATATTGTTGTGTTTTTCTTAAAGATCGTAACATGTGTGTTCCTTGCACCCACTGTAGATTAGAGTGATTAAAATAAGTGGGTTACCTTACCTTTGTTAGTCAGTTTGGCTGCCTTCAAGGTGCCTATAATTGTCACTAATGCCTCTACACCCGCATGTCACATATATAACAACAGACAACATCAAAGATGCTGAACAAGCTGCTGGCCTTTGGTTGGGGGTAGTGCACAGTAACCAACAGCTAGTTAGCCCCTTCTCTGAGCTAGTCCTCGAGCTGCAGGGTTCACACTCTCAATACCTCCTCATTCCCGAATAAACCAAGTGGTTAAAGTTCATAAAAACAAAGGAGGTAGCAGGAGCCTCATTTCTCCTGCCTTGGTAGAGACTAACTGCTTGCTCACGCCTCCAGATCTTGTACTCACATAAGCTATCATGTTCTGCACCAGCGTCTCCAGTGAACGCTGAGAGACCTTGTCAGTCATCTATCAAATTCGTGCAAAGACAATAAGACAGACTCCTCAGCTGTGGATGTAACAAAGCATAATGAGGAGCGAGTATTATGTAATGTCTTTATGTCACTTATCCATCCATTAGGTTCACTTATCCCCTTATGGTAGCAGGGAGGAGGAGTTGGGCAAGAGCTGCTGACATCGGGTGAGGGTGGGGTTTACACTGGACAGATCGCCAGTCTATCACAGGGCCGACTTGAACATTAACCTTAATGTGTTAACCGAATGACTGAAAAAATCACATTACAGTAATGTAATGAGTCAGCCTAATCCATTATAGCCTAACAGCACAGGTGGTATGTTGATCAAACCTACAGTAACTGAGGTTTTGGCTTCTGTAAACATACCACTGAAATAATATCTTGCCATTCAAACCAAAAAAATGACACCACTCATCCAGCAGCATAAGACAAAAACACATTTGAAATATCAAACACTACCTTAAAGAGGAACTATGCAGGATTTCTACCTTAGCTATGTTACATTTTTACCTTAATTAAACAGCTTTGGAGTAATTGTGATGGTTAAATAAATGACTTGTAACTTGTTACAGAACTACGCTGACTTCACACATGAAAGTCTCTTAAAAGGTCTTGGAGAGAACTACTGCATAAAAAAGTTATATAAATCCTTTTGTGGCTACAGAGGGAGCATGAAATGGGATAAATGTCCTGATGTGTTGACACTTAAGTCAGTGTCAGTTCGGGCTGAAGTCTGTGAGTTTGAAAGTCAGAAAGATCCGTGGATGTTAGGAAGAAGTACAGCAGCTCGCTCCTGATCGCCACTTAAAGACAGCTCAAGGCTACATTAGCTGCTACTAGCACACCATACCTGACTCTCTGTTACTGTACCAAACTCAATTACCAATGAAAAAGGCTAACTTTGATGTTACAAAATAAAACACAGTAGGATTTTCACATGGGCGTTTGTATTAGTCCTGAAAATGAAAAAACAAAAGTTTATGCCATTTGATATAGCTTGTCAATGACATCTCGTTTTGCCCTATCCACATCAGTATACTGTAGAACTGTTTAAAAAAAAAAATCAAGATGGTGCATTTACTGACATTATTTTATGTCATAGAGTCAAGCAACGTGATGAACTTGTGTTAACCACATATCACACGCAATGCACGTCAGTGGGTCGGCCCTGTAGTGTTTCTGGACAGTCATGTCACTATCCCACATTTTCCCCAAATAAAACCATCTTTCAAATCAGCACAGCGATAACTGGGCCCTGGGAGTTCTGATGGATTCCTCCTCTACAGGCTTACAAATCAAATGACAGTGTGTGCTGACCTTGTATGTTTGTATAAAGGCTTGGGGTAATATTAGGCTATTGTGTTGCTGCAATATTCATACTCACATTGCAGAATTATAACCCTGCTTTTCCAAGGGACTGACAACAGTTAATTAAATCAGCAACAGAACCCCCTGATCAGTGGTTAATTATATCAAACGCAGCTTGCCTTCCCAAAATAATACCTTGTTAATTTAACAGGAACGATAGGGAACTGATACCTCCTGTATTTACTGCTTGCAGGCTCGACTTCCCATTACGTTTTTTTTGTTGTTTTGTTTTGTTTACAACAGTGGGGGGCTCAGGGGTGAGCTGCCCTTTGAGCTAATATAATCCCATCATCTCTGTGTGCTAAGGTGAGGGAGTGAAGGCTGCGCTGTTGTTGGCAGTGGACTAAGTGATGAAATCAAAGGGGTTGTGGTGCCATCCTGACGACACTGGGGGAAATAACAGCAACTCCTCTGATGTGGAGTTGCTGGGGTCGTTAAATATTTCATTAAAAGCTCGAGAGAGAGAGAGAGAGAGAGAGAGAGAATGTGCGTAAAAAAAATGAAC
>OMNW01007718.1:78295-114878 GCA_900303245.1 Selene dorsalis
CCCCCCCCCCCAAGTTGCTGTTGCCTGATCATGACAAAAATCTCTGACACGTGGATGACTGCAGCTGATGTGGAAACAACACGAGCTTATGTCACCTTGTAGGCATTTCCACCCCCCGCATGTTTATTTAGATGTGAGTAGCTACTTGTTGACAGAGGGACGTTTTTTTTGTTTTTACGCATTCCCTCTTGAACACAGCCTATGCGCGTGCGTTATGCATGCGCGCGTGTGTGTGTATGTGTCTGTGTGTGTGTGTCTTCCTCCCTCCTGCCTCCCTGCATCTGACAGTGTCCCTCCCTCTTTCTCTCTCCTCCTCCTCCTTCTCTCATTAGGCTTCTAACCGGCAAAACACCGACACACTCCCTTTCCCTTAAACCCGGGGAATAAACGCGGAGCGGCGGCAGGAGCAGGACTGACCTCCCCCCCCTCCCCTTCCTCACCCGGTGCGTGGTCCTCCATCCATGGTCCTCTCCTGGATGTCTGTCTGACAGGAGGGTATGTTGAAATATTCGTATTTTCTCCACTGCCAGTATGCTCGTGTAGCACTGTCTCGGTTGTGTGTGTTGTAGCGATTTGTTGAATGCCGAGCTTCAACGTTTCTCGTGATATTTCCCAGTTATGTGTCCTTTTCTTAATTTTATTTTTTTGAACACGTAATTCGTCAGTGATCAGTGTAGATTATCTATATTGTCTTAGTGCTTTTAGCTGCTGCAACGAGAAGCCTTGTGTTCAAGCTGCAGCTGTCCAGTAATACACCATCATTTTATAACGCGCATGGACTTTGCCCACTTGCTTGCCGTCCTCTATCGAAGGGGGTGAATAATATTGTGGGACTGGAGCAGGAGCGGGAGCAAGTTGCAGCCTCGCTTTGCGCCAACTGGCTCAGTCAGCTGTGGTGCACATGAGATCTGCAAACCTGCAGCCAGGCGGTAAAACCTCCACATTATGCCCACATGATGTTCTCACCACCTACAGCACCAGCCTTGACTTTGATTTTTTTTTGGATTTCTCATGTCCTTCAGAGTTGTGCTTGAGCTTCTTCAGGAATCAGCTGTTGTGTGTTTGTTTCTGTTTGTGTCTCAGCCTGTCAGGGCAATCTGGATCTGCTATTGGTTTAGTCAGGGTATTCTCCCAACACACCCATCTTCAATTACGCAACAGCAAACACTGACAGATGCACACATTCACTCACACTGCGTGACTTACACAATGTGGCCATTGTCAGACACTCAGTCATCAACACCGTTCAGAAATGGCTGAGTTTTGCTTTTAAAACACACAAGTGGATTTGTAATTTGTGTATTTTGGCACTTGTGTTTTCCTCCACGCTCACAATGCATGAGTGTGTCAGTGATGTGTAAATGGTGTAAAAATACAGACTTCAGTTAAATACTGTGCAGGGGAGAAGCAGCAGTTTGCCTATTTTCCCCTAATACATGCTGAGACAGGTCCCTGTATGGAAATGGCCTCACCTTTGCCCCCCACCCAACCACCCCCTTGGCTTTCACTGGTTTTGTGGAATTACATACAGTAGTGAAGAGGAATGCTTCAGATGCTTAACTGGGACTGTTGTCTGTGGTTGTATTTCTACCTTAAATCTCTATGGTTTTAAATCTATAATCGCAGGGGGTCATATGAAGTACCACCCCAGCGGGTCTTCTGATTGGTCCTTGAGAGAGCTCATTATATCACATTTCAGTTTGCCATGTCCTAGCTCCTCCGCAGTGTTCTGGCC
Organism: Selene dorsalis; assembly: GCA_900303245.1. Taxonomy (NCBI): domain Eukaryota; kingdom Metazoa; phylum Chordata; class Actinopteri; order Carangiformes; family Carangidae; genus Selene; species Selene dorsalis. The sequence goes on from OMNW01007718.1 coordinate 80,031, forward strand.
CGGTTGCTGTTGCTGTACAGGTGGGCTTGAGATACTTGGTCACACAGTTCCTCCGGGCTGCACACACGGTCAGACCAGCTGTCACACAGCATCCACGTCGCTGACGTCGGACACACTTCTGTGCCTGCTGCGTTAGCCTCGCCTAGTCAGCCTGCCAGCCAGCCAGTCCTGCCAGCCAGCCAGCCAGCCTGCCTTCCTCCGAGTCTCACCTGATGCTATCCCTATCCCTATTAACCAACAGGGAGCCATGCCATTACCTCCCCTCAACACCTGCATCAGTTTCTGCACTGTTTACTCGTCAGTGTTTCGACATGAATTTCTGAGCATATCGAGTTCAGACACATTCAAGTGAGTCAAACTCAAATATTATGTACTCTGCTGTATCTCTCTCTCTCTCTCTCTTTTTTACTGTGGTGTATATGGTACACAAAGTCTCGCTGCTAGTGCGTATGTGCGTGAGTTCAGATGCTTGAGGGTGCTGCTGGGATTTCACAGCCCAGCATGCTGCCTGCCACCATTTGCAATTCAAATGAGCATGTATAAGGCTGAGCAGCTCTTCTCTCCTCTGTGTGTGTCATTGGTTGCAATGATTCCTTGCACTTGTAGGTTAACTCAGCCATTTCTTATTGACTTTTCCCTTGGAAAAAGAGAGCATTAATGGTTTATCTGTATGAAACAGTCTCACAGGGGTAAAAATATTTTCAGGTGGGTATAGTGTGTTTTCTACATACTGTAGCTCATGGCACACGCAAAATACGCTGTATAATTGTGTGGGTGTCACCCTGATATTTCAAAGACATGCAACAAGTACTGTGTTTGTGTGTCCTGCACTTGGCTGTCAAAGCTGCTGTCCCAGCTGAATGTTGTCTGACCTGCCATGTTTTTGTAGCTTGGTGAGTGCGGTGACGTCTCTTCCTGCCGGTTGAACTCCAGTGACCAATCACAGACGTATGAAAAACACACACAGATGCACATTTGTTCTTCTGTAGTTATGAGGACCTACCCTGATACAGTGCCTTCACTATCTCCTAACCCCACGACCTAACATTGTTTTAAACCCATCTTTAACTCAGGGTACAGTCCTTGCTGCTCGCCATTACATCAAACCCCATTTGAATACTATATGTAGGCAATGGTTACTCACCAGTAACTAGTTGTTTCATTTGCATTCTGAATCATTCTGTATTTTTAATGTAGTTATTTTTACTGGTAAGCGCCTTAGCATTTAAATTGCATGCTGGAGCTTATTTAACATACTGTGGAAGACAACATTTGACCACCATTAAGGCTAACATGTTAACTGTCATCTTTGGTCTTCTCTTTCGCGGAAATACGGCACAATGAGCCCTCTGTACTGGCGTGTCTTTACCACAGCCGCAGATACATGTGCCGTTCTATTAAAACACACATATTGTTACCACCAGTAGCCACAGGTCTTGCCAGATTAACAGTGACTGAAATCTTAAAGGGCTACTACACTGATTCACTGCTGTATGACCTTAAAGTTGGATGTACAAGAGGCATAAATTGTAAAAAGGACGATCAGAACCAATGCTGCAAAGGTTAACACATCATAACTGATAGTTTTATGATAAGTAAAGCATCAGAATCCCTGGCTTTCACATTTCCCATATTGCAACTCAATCGTTTGACATTCCGTGTCTTGCAAGTCTGGATAGTGGTACTAAGTAGGCTCAGGGTAGTGACTGCATTGTTGTGACATCACAAAGTTACAGGGCTCAGTTTCTGAATACAGGCTGTACATTTCTCTATAAAACTGAGTGCTTCAGTACTTTGGCCTTGGTTATATACAACTTCAACCTACTGTAACGGAAAACTCACATTTGGCATTTTTGTTTTAACTCTAACCTTAAAAACAACATTAATTAATTATATCATAGATGTACTGATGTCTACAGCTTTTGGGAACCATTGCTAAAGAAAAACTGATTTTTGCCTATATACAACTTTCCATAGCAAATCAAATATTGTTTGTAAAACCATATAACTCATACCCAGCACCTGATATCTCATGAGCAGCACTGTGTTATTGATCGTAGGCTGATATAGCTATAATTGCTGTACGGCAGTGGTACACTGCACTGCAGCTTTGTGTTTGTTTGCCTAACAGAGACCTAATCTTATTCTGTTTTACATGCTCTTTTATCAGCTTTGTTTGGAATAACCAAAAGAGGATAACACAACATTACAACAGCTCAGTCCCACAATAGTTCTCACAGTGGCTGTGTGCTTTTGTTTTATGGGAATTGAATTAAGCCTCATCAGGATGCTGCAGCCGCTGCAGTCCTGTCAAAATCTTGTTATGGTGCAGACTTGAGCATCATATTGCTTCGCTACATGATCTTTAATGGTGTGTCCAGTGGCTTGGTCGACAGTTGTCTGCCCCTTCTTCCCCCGTCCTATGAGGGATCTCTTCTCGAACCAGTTGCAATCCTGTTGCTGTCTGTGTGATTAGGGCTTTATTTTTAGGTTTTTCTCTGTTTTTTTTTTTTTTTAACTCACACAACTTTGTGCGATTTATTGCCTTCCTCAGATTGCATCATTCTGCCTGCACTCAAGTGTGAGAAGAGAGAAAGAGAAGCTATTTCATACCATGAGACAGTTTTATTTCACCACTTTATTCCCCCTCCCTCAGTCATACAGCTCTTCGCAGTTGATGGGAAGCATCACTTTGTCCTTCTGAAGGGGAGGCAGAGAGCTTTACCCTGAGCAGCAGCTCAGCAGCCTGCCTCAGCCTGATGATTACAGTGAGTCAGCAGGTTCTCCTTTTTTTTTTCTTGCCCCCCCACCCTGCATACCTACACTCGTCTTCCGCGTTTCTTCCCTCTCCACTTCTTCTACCTTCTTTGAACAAATCCCTTGCCTCTGACGGATGAGACTCATCATGTTGTTGTCTGGCTTTGATCTGGTGCAGTGATACCCATAATGCTGCTTGTTTTTTGTTTTTTTAACCTCCCCACAGTAAAATGTAATTTACATTTCAGGCAAAGTTGGTTCATGGGGGAAATGGAACGGTTGCCACCTCTCTCCAGCTTGTTTTTCCTGCCTCACCCAGGCTGTGGAAATCTTTCTTCTCCAGCCTTTTTGGCCTCTCCCAACAAACCAAGTCAGCAGCTATTGTTTCCTTCTGGCCACTTCACCCTTAGCAATCATTAATTAGCCTCTGCATTTAACAGTTGTAGGGAAAAGCTAATTCCATTGTTGGTTTCTGTCCATTTCCCTAATGCTTAGAGTATGCGACTAGCTGATTTGCTCATATTGTTGAAAGCTGGCGTATTGTGAAAAAATGCGTACTGAGGTCGGTCTCAGTGCAAATGATTTATAAATACATAAAACAAGACCTAAAAAGGAGGATTAGGGGAGATTAGACTTGCAAAAAAGTACAAATTCACAACAATCCCATGCTCAACTGCTGCAGAGTAAATTCTTTAGTTGATTTGTACCAAAGTGTTTTCATTGAAGTTGCAGGTGCAGTGAAACTGAATTTTCAGGATGATGGCCCCATGGTAATTGTTGTGTGATTAAAAATGGTTGCTGCTGCCATGTGGTTAATAAGATATGTAGCTCAGCTGAGGAAGGTGGGTAGACTCTTGACCTCTACATGATATTTCAGTCGTAATTAGGCCGAGAGATGATTGTTCACCAAACGGCTGTGGAAGCAAGTAGCTGTAGTCTGCTTGCAGGCTCTGGCTGGTCGTCTGTTTGATGGAGAGAAATGCTTTTTTGGAGAGGGTCGTGGTTGGCTGTTTGGTGCAGTGGTCTGCAGAGGAGCACGTACACAACCTACTCCCAGTCCCTTTGGGCCTGTCATGTGGCTTCTAAACTGGTCAGACAGGTTGGAAGGGCAGATCCAGGCACAGCCACAGTCATTGCTTCACACTCTGTACACTCACATGAGGTGTGTGTGTTTGTTTTTGACTTATAATCTGTGGCAGCACGTGACACATGTCTTGTGTGTTTACAGTGTGGCTCATGGTTTTTGGTTTGTTGCACCAACTTGCTTGATGCTTTGTTTGCTGCGTGGCTGCTGTGAAGAATCAACTGCACTGTGCACATGCACACACATACACATACACATACACACATAATGAAAGACTTCAGGAGATTTTCTTCCTTTTCTTAAGCACTCAGAAAAATCAAAAGGACACTTCTAGGACAAACTCCATCTGTTGCTGGGGAGGGATACAACTGAGGGCTGTGGTGAATTTTTTTGTGTTTTAGCCTAACTTAGCCCATTTAGTTGATAGACTGTAGGTTTTCATTCATTCACACTGTTTTCAGTGTATAAGGTCCCATCCTTCAGTCACACGGAGAATAAAACACTCTGACTTTAGAAACTGAATACTTAGTTTAGGTACATTAAGAACTTCTAAATGACTTCATCCTGCTCATAATGTTTAATCCAGTTAATATTTCTCCACTGTGTGTATTCGTGAACTGTCCCTTTAAAAAAACATTACCTTGTTCTCACTCACATATCTTCCTCTTATTAAACTTATGCTATAGTCTGCATCCACTCCAAGTGAAGCTGGTGATATGGATGATGGGGGTCCAACACTGAGCCTCAGGCTACATGCTCACTAATATGATTTCATTTCAAAGTGCATTACTTTTTTGGGTTGGGGGGGTTCAGTGTTAATGCAACATGGACCATGACCAAAGGAAACACCACTAATTTGTCAAATCTCTTGGAACTCAATCACATTGGACAATTGTCCACGCCCCAATCCCAATGGTTCATTAATACTGATGGAGGTAAAAGTTTGAAATAATCATGATATTGATTTGAAGGCGTGCTCAGCTCTAATGGTTTCTAAGATGTGTTTTAGAGGGCAATTAAAAAAGGCAGCTACTTGAGGAGAGTATCAATACTCACTGACATTGCTGACCCACATGGGTTGAGTCAAAACACTGAAGATGCATGGTTGAAACAACTGGTATGTGTGTTTGGTGGGTGTCGCAACATTAGATCTGGTTTGGTGCTCTTACTTCATGAAGATTAGTTCCCTATTTTTAACCATGTTTATTAATTTAGTATATTATAATCTTCCACTGCATGTATATTAGGTCCGTCAAAGCTGAATGAGCTGCATACTCACGTTGTTCTCCCCCTTGCTGCCTTGTTCCTCTCACCTCATTAATAAAACATTTGATTTAGAATCAGGACAGGTGCTCTGTTAAACCGTACACTGGTGTTTCTGCGGCTTTGTTACAGTACATAGCCTTGTTGGGAGCATCTGTCAATAAATAAATAAACCCAGAGCAAAGTCAAATCCCAGTTCTGGTGTTCAGCAAAGCAGCAGTGGTTTGTAGCAGAAATGTAATGTAGTGTGTATTAAAGGGTGGTCTGCTCTTGACTGAAACTTCTGTGTGTTTGTTTTTAGATCACTCGTGTTTGTGTTGTTCACACGTCCCGCACACTTTGAACACTTTCACTTCTCTTCCCCAGCTGCACTCAAAGAGTTGTAAGGCCACTCCTCACTGACGGAAACCACTCATTGTTTTGGCATCAGCGGCTCCCTCAGAGATAGTTTTACTGCAGGGTTTTCTCTAATTGCACTATGGTTTTTAGAGCATCCTTTTCCATTTGCTGGCATAAAATGTTTTCACTCTGCATGCACTGATCATTCATAGATTGTCTGTCATGCTCATATTTTTTTCTTCTTTTCTTGTTTTCAAGTTGGCAGCGATAATGCAAGGATCCTTCATAATTCATGCCATAATCGCTGTCCCTCTGGTAGCAGTTTTCATGCTTCATTCTCAGCGGATGTGTTTCGTCCAGCTGCACAAAGTCCCGCCAGACAGTGCAGTCCACAGATGAAGATGCTTGGTGTTGGCTTTCAGCTGCCATTTAGCAAACCACACTCTGTCCACATAGTAGTATTGCTTGGCAAGTGACCTGTTCTGCTCAGAAAAGTTAAAAAGACAAGTTTAAAATGTGGTTGAGTGGTATCGACATGCCTTTTCAGCCTCAGACTGGTTGTCCCCGTCTGTACTTAAACAAATACTGAGCTCCTTGTTCAGCATCTTTACAAATCCTCTGACACTGACACCAATAACACAGAGAGCTCCTGTAGCTTCCTTTCAGGCCCAGCACTGATCCTAATAAGGAGATGAATGGCTCTATACAAACAGTAGAGTTGAGCTGGGGACTGGATGTATGCCCACTGCTTCTCTCTTTCTGTGTGTGTATGCTCTGGGTGAAATGCCTTTTTCAGTCTCTTGTGATCTGCTCTTAGTGCTCTGGTGAACTGGTCAGTGGTCAGTTCACGTGTGGACAGAGTGCAAATCCCTCAGCTCCTGGACTGGACAAAAGTTAATAGTTTGATTAAAGTGAAAGCCTTAAACACACATGTCCTTGACTGGGGAGGAAATGCCAAAAGTAGTCCACTCAGGTGACCTCACTGAGGTGTCATCACTGCAGGCAAATATCTCACAGAGTATAAAGAGATAAAGGAGAAAGGCATTACCTAATGATCATCAGTTAGTAGCTTATAGCTCCCAAAATGAGGACTAGAACTACTTGTTTCAGACTAAACATGTTCCCTAATGTTGTAGTAGATGTTGTCATCAGTTTAAAAACACACAAAACACCAATCTTGATCTTCTACATGTAGCGTTTTTTTAATGTATGTAATCCATGTGTTTTAAATATAGGATTAAATGGATTTGGTTAGATGGATTTAATGTAGCCATTAAAAATACATCAGACAACAAGAGAAGACATGCTTTCTATATTTCCTTTACAGGCAAAACACAAGAAATTCTGAAAATCATACTTTTTTCAAAAATTATTTTACAATTCACAGTGTTTTTAAAGCTCCTAATGGGGTACTGCACTATTTCTTCACGAGCTGGTTCACATGTATTTGTGTTAAATGTAGATTGACTAGGTGCCTGATGCAGCAATTGTGGATTGATGTGGTTGGTAGATATTAACAAGTTTTTATGCAGAATGGGGCGACACTGTAATGGTGTTTTGTTTTTTTTTTTTTTTCAAAAAAAGATGTCATCATAACCCTGACTCAACAGTGGGAAATAATCAACAAGGGGCTTTTACACCATCCACACTGTATCCTCAAGTACATTGCAGGACTATATCAGGAACCACAAATGGGAACAAGCTCCATTATATTCTCCTCAAGTATGAACACATTGATACCATTTAGTAATGGCACTGATTAGTTGATTGTATGGAAATTAAAGTGATTAGAGAGAGAGAGCAACAAATCACAAGCACTGGATGCTAATATTAAATGCTTTCATAATCATCTGGACCTAATTAAGATCAAGTCCATGAAAGAACATCTAGTGCTTTTCAGAAGATAACGTGATCATTTTTAAAGAGGTTCACAGGTCTTTTTTTTTTTTTTTTAGAATTTCTATTTATACAACAAAATCAGTAAAGACCATTGTTGGAAATAATTTCTATGAAATTAATGAACAATGAAAGCCTCAAAATTCATCACGGCATTGTGTCTGTTCTCATTTATTTCCTCATTTAGAAAGAGCTGCATCTCACCATAAACGTCCCTCGCTATGTGGCTTTCATTGTCGCATGTTGTGTAATAGGTAGGAAGATGTGGGGGTGAAATGGTGCACCGTCACAACATTGCTGGGATTATATATATTTTTGTTGTTCCTTGGTAGCAGCCAGTGGTGCTTTTTAGCAGCATATCCGCACACCCTGTGCTTTAATTGTACACAAAGAAAACAAATCATGTGTGAAATTCACCCCAGAAAATAGAATGTCTCTCTCCCACAGGGCAGGGTTTACTTTGAATGTCTTCTCGGGGCTGGATTGGGAGAAGAAAAAATAAAACAGTGACAAACCTAAATCAAATATTTTCATTTAATTTGGCAATTTCCTCTGAACTGCTTCTTCCACACTTAACAAAGGCAGTGCAGGCTAATGTTTGTTTATAGAGGAATGGGCCATATTTAAGGATGGAAGTCAGTTCCTCTGGTCACTTACTGTTAAGACTGAGAGTCATCACTGCTTATCATTCCTCAAATATTTTCGGATAAATTGTGCTACCACCAGAAGTGCACCCACTTGCTATATGTCTCAAGTTCACATGTCAAGTCCCTTAACTTTGAGTTTCGGGTCCTAAATGAGTCATAATGTGCTCTTCACTGGACGTAATGTCTTTTTAACAGCAGAGTAAAAGACCTATAATAAATAGTGTTTGTGTTAAGGATGGTTCTCAATTTGAATTGTCTTCTGTTTTTGTATTGTGTGAACTCAAGACAAAATATGATTCAGAAGTGGTTTTCTGCATTGAAACTACATATAGGCTATCAACAGACAACAATAATAACATGTCTCGTCATATGTGGTGACAATGGATGATTATGCAGCTAAAGGTAGCTGTGGTTTTGTAATTTGGACGAGAACTGGCATTACTCCTGTTTCACTGCATGCTTTAGTTTCAGGGGCTGGAACAGGTTTGTTGTGCTGCTACTTTTAGTTTGTGTAGAGCAGAGTTTCCCCCAGGTTGAGGATGTACATTGGCTGGTGGGTGGTGTGTTGTGTGACTGATCTGCATTAAGGACTCGTGCAACTTAAAAGGGGAAAATGATATTTCTGTAGCTACAATTTGCAGATGTTTACGAAACGCCTCACAAGCAGGCTGTTGTTTGATGCTAGGCTAGTCGGCCCTGTGTGGGTCAGGTGGCTTGAAGTGTGAAATACAGCTCGAATGTTGTTTTTATATGTTACTGTTAAACTTCATCAGCTGGAGAGATAAAAGAAAATGTTTTTTGTCGTGAACAGTTTTATCACCACGTGCTCCACCTGTCTGCTTAAGAATACTGGATGGAAAAGCATATTAATTGGTATTTTTTATTTTGCAAATTAACTGGAAATTTGGTTTGAAGCTGTGCTACACTTTGATGCAAACTTTACTTGTTTAAGGAAAACATTAATACCACTCTTATCTGGCTGTTGACTTACCATTGTAAATGAAACAATGCACCAAATTTAATATCTTAACACACCAAGAGCTGTCTCCAGTGTTGGAAAGCGACACCAGTGATACCTCTTGTCTCTATCTATTCTATATCTATTCTATTGAAGTTAGCATGCTAACCAGCTAACCCTGGTGCATCTTGTCTCCATTCTGCCTTGAAAACACATTACAACCTCTTGTCTTGTGAATGCAATGATAGCCAAAGCTCTTGTCAAGTGACTGTCACCACCACCCACTCAATGTTCAGCAGCAGAAAGATGCTGATAGGTAGATTTCACACCTTCAGACAGAACCAGTCTGTTTCCTGCTGTTTCCAGTCTGTGTGTTCAGCTAATCTCACTGGCTCTTGGCTGTAGCTGTGTATTTAGCATGAACAGTGTCCAGTGATGTGCTGAGGATGTTTTAAGAATGTCTTATAACAAGTTGACACTGCCAGCCACTTCTGTGTTTCACTGAAATGAGGAGTTGTGTTTCTGAAACACCTGATTTATGTGACAGGTGTGGTTACTCAGTGATCTAGTCGGTAATCTGCAGGCTTTGTGCAGCTGCTTCTCCATCCGCCTCCACGTAGCCTCTGCCAACATGGGCTACATTGCTGCCGTTACAATTTTCAAAGGGATAAACAAGCAAAGCAAATTAGATGACTTGAGCACTGTCTCGATGACACATCTGACATTTCACTACGATCAATACACCCTTGCTGCGACGATATGGCCCCATGAACACAATAAGAAATGCACATGGATGGGTGGAATCGGTCAGGACGATCATCACTCATATCTCTGTGCTGCTTTGTGCCGCCTGTTAATCCCTCAACACACTGTCTCATAACCATATTCATAATTCACAGTTATTACATTCAAGTTTTTAAATATTTCATACTTTTCTCACTTATTATAGAAATCCCTCTTACTTTGAAGTATTTAGTTTCCCCTTGTCTTGAAGCATCAAAAAACGTATGATTAGTGATGCTGAGTAAAACACAGATGGATTTCAAGTCCCACTTTTCAAGGATCAATGTTTATATAACCCTAATTCATATTCACATTCAATCATCAGACTGGAAATAGACACTGCTTTGGAGAATGAGGACCAATCTGACCAAAAGAACATTCAGTCCTGACTACAATCATCTTGTATTGTGTGCTTGTCTTTGACTCCCATAAACCCTCCAGTGTCCTGCTGTAGTGATACTTGCTGCTCATTTTTGGATCACAACTTCAGTGATGGCGTTCAGGGTTAATGGAGCTGCACCCATGTAACTCGAGTTCATTGTCCCGGACTCTCAGCTACAAGCTCCCGTCCCTCTAGGAAAGAAGCCACTGCTCCACTTGCTGCAGACCAGTGTCCACACCTCATCCCCTCTCACAGACCTAACCACTGTAGTACGTGTCATAGAGTCACTACTTTCTGTCGTTGAATTGAAAAGATCTCATTTGATAATTCCTCCTCAGGCCAGATTGATAAATATAAAAAGACATGCAAATTTGTGCTACGCATTTCATTCAATTTGCAACACTGCAACCTGTGTGTATTTAGCTCTTAATTTATTAAGGCAGCAGCTCCTTACACAGTCAGTGCCAGGGACTGTTCTCTAAGCCCAATCTCTGTGTGAGGGAGAGAACAGTGGTCCTTCTTTAGCGATGGGATTTGTTTTAAGATTACCTAGCTCAGAAAAGAAAGGATAATGTAAGAAAGAGAGACTAACGGAGGCACAGAAGTTGATACTGGAGCAGGTGGTGGGTGGAGCTGGTATTTATATTGCTGATGTCTCAGTAGAATACCTGGGTAAATGCAGCCAAACCATATTGAAGGAGCAGTTGTGAGAGTACAGTAGTTTTACACTTAATTCTATCTAATTCAAGTTCAAATTTAATGGATACAAAAAGTTTTGCATCTCCACCTCCCTCTTGCCTGTTTGTCTGGTGATGTGAAAATATTTATCTGAATTTTTGCCAGTTTTTGTTTTGTTGTGGATACAGTTTAGTTTTAGCTGACCTAGTCTTTAGACGCAAAGAATTTTCCTTGGAAAAACTGGCCTCTGCAACTATGTGAGCCTGTACATATACATATTTTTCCTTGCTAGTGCTACATGGGAACTTAATTATTCATTGGTAACACCAGAGGAGCAGAGGAGCTAATGCAGTATGTCAGTGCTGCTCTCCCGCTGTTCTGATTCTCTTTCTTGATGCCCGCCTCCACTTTTCCATTTTCACTAGTTTCTGGTTGATCTTTATGAGGTGATGGTGACAAAACAAGACAGGATCAAAACCTAGTATATGGCTGCTGGACCGCCTCATGGTCAGATTTTGATTTTGTAACTGCAACATCATCTGACAGAATCACCAGACAAATTAATTAGAAAGTTTTAAGAGAAAGAGATTTCAGCTCTAATCACTAAATGATCAATCAGTTGAAAGTCAGAAGAGCTAGGATATCTTTATTTTCAAGTAATTCTATCCGCTCTTGCCTTCGCAGGCACTTCTCATAATGAAAGGGAAATGGGAAAATTGGGGAGAGAGAAAGCAAGGACATGTAACAAAAGGGCCACAGGCCAGACTGGAAATGGGCTACCAGGGCAAGGACTAACCCCAAATGGTACACAAGGTGAGCCAACATGGTTCCTGCCCCGAGCAAGATTGTTTTGCCTCTTTCACAAAGCACAGCCTCTGTCTGGGATCCACAATAGTTTGGCCTGTTTACTTCCAACTCCAGAATGTAACACACTTTCATTTGATTCAGGTCTTAATATCTAACTCTGTTTGATAATTTATGTGGCAGCGTAGAACTGCAGCTTGGCACTTTGTTGACTGGTGGTGGAAATATCATCAGTCAGTCAGTCTGTCAATCAGTCAGTTAATCAACGATATTTGCAATTATAGGGCTGGCCCCCGCTGTTGCAGTCCAGTCAGCAATCCATTTTCTTTAAATCATTTTGGTAGCAAGCATATTTGTGTCCATTAGGGCTGAATAATGCACTATAAAATCAAATTGCAAATGCGGTAGCAGTCACAATTTCAGTTCAAATGCTCATTTTCATATTTCTTTTATGCTGTAAATGATGACAGTGTGATTTTTGTTGGTTCATGTATCAGACTAGCATGTTCCTTTATGTCTTGAAAATATGTTGTCTCAAATCAAGAAGGTCTCTCTCAAATCATATAGCGTCTCTGTAGCGCCACATACGCTTTGTATGTTTTGACACATTTTACTTTCATCAAAAAAAAATGCTGCTCCTGTGATTTTTGATATTGCTATTTTGATAATACCTTGATTTATTCCTCAGCGGCCTCTGAATTTGTCCCCTGCTAAAGCTGATTCATCTTCCACTCTGTTCACCAGTTGGTTGCTGTTGGGTTAATTTAATCTATCTGCGAGATCAAATATCGACACTAAAGGGTAAACAATGGGTTAAAGGATGCTGACCGGCGGAGCATTGGGAACCAGCAGAGTATGGTGATAAATCTCTGTTTCACATTACAAACAGTAGTTTGATCCATTATTAATCTAAATAATATTGATTGTAGGCCCTTTAAGTAAACATGAGCAATGAGAATATGCCTCATGTTTTTGCCTCAGGGTGATTCTAGTGTGTAGAGGGTCATGGGGAGTGGGGATGGGGCATTTAGATGGGATCAAATGTGGAATGGGAGAACAGCCGCCATATTAAGGAAAATCAGACAGGAATGTTTGTCAAGCGTCTGGTAATTTCTTGGTGTGGCTTTGGTGCAGCTGTTGTAATTCTTGGTGGAGCTACAGCCCTATCCAGAACCACCCCACCCTACAGCTGCCCCCACAGGTTTACTGAGCCTCAGATACCACATGATCTAACCCAGGCTGTTGTGTGTGTTCGATTAGTAACATGTAGAAAATGCAGGCACAGTTGTGGTGTGGTGCCAAATTTGGAATCACATTTGTCTTCACTGTAATGGCGTCTTGAAGAAAAACTCAATGTAGCACAGTAGCTTAATGCCCAATGGGTCATCTGAATATAATGAAGAGATGAGAAGAAGTTATAAGCAATCAGTTTTTATTTTATTTTATCTTTTCTCTCATTGGAAAACAGTTTCTCCCACCTTTTTATTTTGCAGTATGCTTTATTACCCACACAACATTAAAGTAAATCAATTATCTTTGCCTCAGTGGGATAATATTTACCTCTGTTGAATGCCAATCTGTGTGTGTTTCCACAGTGACTGTTATTTTTCTTGTCCGGGTGTTGGAAGGACTCAACGTAGCCTTTGGCTGATAATTAAAATGACCGCTTGTCCTAGCAACAATCTGTTGTTTGGATTTCTTAAGTGGTGAACAAACAGAACATTAAATGGTATGCTGTGGGTGATTGGGTTATTTGACATTTCACTGGTGTCAATGCAGTGTAGTGTTTGTATATGAAAAATGAATGAGCTCAGTTGGGCGTCCGCATGTCTGTGTTGGCTCATGTACATCATTTATTCCTTTATCATTGCTCATCATGCCCACATTTATTATTGATGTTTATTATACTTCCACGCTTTTCATACTTGATGGTTTGGGGTGATTATCGATTTATCAACAACTTCTGTCCGGTGTGGGTTTGTTGCCTGTGTGAATATTTTATGTGTGGAGATGGGGAGTACATTGGCTGCACCACATTAAATGTTGTCATTCAAATGATAAGTTATAGTTGGGAAATTGCAAAATCCTACTAGTACTGACTAACTATTTATCTAATTTGCATACATTTCTTACTCATACATCGCATACATCTCTACTCTGACTGTCCTCGATGATTGTTTTTGGAGAAATTAGACTGCTTCACCTTCAGATTGAAAAACATTGCACTTTAGAATGTGCAGAAGGGATCTTGAATTAATTTCTGGAAGCCTCATCGCCAGCAATGATGCATACAAGCTTTGTGTATCAGTGTAAAATTCTTCACTTGGCACAGATACAGTGCCTGACACATGCACGATCATCTATGCACAAAGCAAAAAGATTTCTTTTTAAAGTCTCGTAAATCTGCTCTCACTAAAGCAAACACCTTTCTGAATAGTGTGATACTTTTCAATCTTGCAGGACATAAAACCCTCCAAAGTCAAGTGATGTTCCATTAATTCACCATCTTACACCTTTAATCCTGTGTGTAGAAATACATAATCTCTGCCAGGTTTCGGAGAAAAATTGACTGAAGTTGAACTTGACAGACCTTGACAGACTGTGAGTCTCCCTGACACACTGTGCAATATCAACGCTGTCTTGCCATATGTATCACAAGTATTTGGCCTATTAGAGGAGGGGAGACTGACAGTGAGGTGGTAGTGTCTGAACATGACAGATCAAGTTTAAATAATGGATGAGTAAAAAAAGTATAGTTTTCTGGTAAATTGTGATTTTCAGAATGATCCAGGGGGGAATCTCAGAACCTAGAAACTGAACTTTGCAAAGGTGCAAAGTTCAAGTCACTTCATTTTATCCTTTTAGACAATTCACTTACATTTTGTTATGAAGAGTTATGGCCAAAAACATCTTTGTAAGGTCACAGTGACCTTTGACCTTTGACAACCAAATTTTAATAAGTTAATTTTTTAGTCTAAGTGAATATTTGTGACAAATTTGAAGAATTCCCCTGAAGGTGTTACATGCATATTATGTTCACAAGGCCAGAACAGTGTCTTTCACCATGGCCTTGACCTTTGACCTGCGACCACCAAAATCTAGGTCAGGTTCTTCATGAGTCCAAATGGGAAAATTGTCAAGATACTTGTTTTTTTTTATTCTTGGCTCAAGTTGAAAGTTTAAAAACAAGATTCAACAAATTGTAATGTAAGCATATGGCATATGACTTGTAGCATATGACTTGCTCTGCATTCATGTGCTTGTCAGATGGTCCCATTCACTGAAGTCAGTCACAATAACATCATAAATCACAAATGAGTGATTACTGTTTATTAAAGAATCACCCAAAATCTAAATTTAGCCCTGAACTCCTACTATCCAAAGAACATGAAATCTGTTTGAAGGGGACCGTGTCAGTTACACTTATCTTGAAAATTCTTCATCCAGACGCTTTTTGTTTCTCTTATCTCTCAGTAATCATCCCTCTCTCACCCTGACTTTCCACTTCATGCCCACTGAGTGGAATTGCACCTTGGTCACCCATACAACCTTTTGTGACTCTTATATTGATGTGATGTGGGCATCTTGGCCAGACACTCCGGGTACATTGATTATACAGGGCGACAGGTTATTAGCCATCTCTTTTGTTTATCCTCCTGAACAGACTTAAGCAGTAAGTCACGACCAGGAAACACAGCGGAGATCAATGTCAGATTGAGAGTGAAGTTTTTTATCAAACGACATCAATTACAGGTGTCTGTCACGGAGTCATCCTTCATATTGATTTGAGTGAATCTCAATTTAAACCACCCTCTCAAGGTTATTACAATGTCTCATCAACAGGCAGTGGTGTGCAAAATTCTAGTCAAAACCTAAAACTCCATTAGATTGTCTGTACTGTCATCTTTTAAGTTGGAGATGTTTATTATAATCAGAACAGGCTGAAGGCTTATGTTATTTGCCGATTGGGAAAGGCTTCTTTTTGGCTGCTGAGTGAATTCATCCTCAGCATTTGACCTATCCTAACTTCACAGGATCAAAGGTCAACTATTCTCCAGTCCCAATCTGGAGCTGCTGCTGGTGGCCGGACTTTGTATTGTAGCCCAACTATTCTCTAGTGCCACGGGAGGAAATCATTTTCAATGCCTATAAGCCAACAGCATTGGCAGTGTTTTTTATACCATGCATGCATGACTGATGGCGTGGGAGGAAACCAGGCCAACCAGGGGAAACACATATAGACTCACTGAGATCATGCCAACTCCACACATACACAGGGCTGAGAGTTTGTCCCAGGGCCTTCTAACACATAACCAAAGCACCAATATGGAGAGTTAATATAGTATAATTCAGTTTCCATGCCTTAAAGATGACAAGGGTGATGCAAAAATATGTAATACCACCATGTTGCCAGTGACAGACTGAGAAAAAAAAGTTTTTCAATGAGAAACCAAGGAAATATTGCACCATAAATTTGGTGCTGCTGCAGGAATTACAATGATGCCTTTAGTTGTATATGAGAACTAACATGGACTTAAGAAATACTTGCATTTGATCACTCAATACAACCAGTGAGGAGCCTGACAACAATTGTGACTATGCAGCCAGAGTGATAGAGAACTATGTTCAGTGTCAAGATGAACAAGGAGCATCATGCAACAGATGGTTTGGCTTCCACAGAGCTGATCTTGGCATCACATGATGGAGTCAGTCATCACATGAAGTGACAGAAAACACTCAGACAGCCTGGAACCACAGAAGAGCTGTTGGAAGTTCTTCAAGTTGATCAGAACAACCTACCTCAAAAAACTGCAAGTTTACTGAGGAGAACTGGTGCTGTTTTGTATAGGCAAAAGGTGGTCACTGATCTGATCAGTTTTACCCTATTAACTTACTAAACACATATATTTGAAACATGCCCTAAACACACTCATTTCACTGTTAGTACCTTAAACTTTGGCAGTGTTTTGGACTCTATGTAATGTCTCCCATTTAAGTTTCTTAAGGGATATATTGGAGGCAGTGAGCAAGAAATAAAGCAATGAGGCTTGGTGGAGCTGGCGTGTAGTGAGCCAGCAGCAGCCACCATAAATGAATGTGACAGCTCATTCAGACAATTAAATTAAAGTTACACGAGGGATTTCACGAGAACTGATGCCTCAGTGAAAGAAAATTCTGGTACTTGTTTCTCTGAAGTATCTTAGGTGGTGAATGTAGGTGTTTATCTCACAAGTACTGGAGATGTGATTCTTCAGCGATTGATGAAGGCATGATCACCCGACAGGTGTTCTAGACTGACATCAAGCTCGAAGAGAAGAAGGCAGTCACTGTAAACAGTAACAACATTGATGTCAGCGAGTGTGCACTGTGACTTGTGGGAAACGCACAGACAAAGACTAGTGTCTCAGAGAGTCTTTGCATTTAATGTGATCAGGGACAAATTATAGATGATCAAAAGCCAGAATGTAAACAGTGCTGCAGAGCATTTCAAATGGAAACACCTCCACCTTTACTCAGCAGCTCAAGAACAGACATTTGGATGTGTACACAGTGAGCTTAGGATAAGGTAGTTTTACTTGTTTATTTTATCAACATATAGTTGACATGTTCATGTCCTGAAAAATTACTGTTACTGTCTGTAACTAGGACGCATGTGATCTCCTACAGTAACACTCCACACACAACATTCACAAAGGCTAACATTAGCCTGTTTGGGCTAATGTTGCAACAGCTTATAATGTGAGCTGGGTTCTCACCACATTACCACATAACCATTTGCTAACTGACTTAAATGTATGATTTTGCTACACCCCCGTAAGCCACAGCAACCAATATTCTATTTAAACAACGGGGCAAATGACTGTTATGTGAAAGAGGTCGCTCACTGTGACAAACACACCAAACCACATGCTATTACTCAATTCTGTTATTGTGCTCAGCTTCTAATACCTTGAACAGACTGTTTTGGTTTTAAAGCCCTAAAAATATTTTAGACACAACAGTGACTTGGAGTGTTTTGGTTAAGATGAGGCAATTAGTATGCTACCTGCTTAGCACCAAATGTCAGACAGACAAAGTTAGCAGGCAGCATGTGAATTTAGTGGAGATGCTAGCAGCTTAAAAACCAGTTATATTTTTGATGGGATATTAGTCTAAAACAGAGCTGGAGGAGAGTGAATGTTGGACTTTTTGGATGTGGGACGTTTTAGACATAACCAGAAACATTAATTAAAA
Source organism: Selene dorsalis (assembly GCA_900303245.1). Lineage (NCBI taxonomy): Eukaryota > Metazoa > Chordata > Actinopteri > Carangiformes > Carangidae > Selene > Selene dorsalis. The sequence continues at coordinate 97,856 of OMNW01007718.1, forward strand.
ATAAATGCTATGAATTCTGGGTGTTTAAATGGATCTCGAAAAGAGCAACAAACCGTACATTCTTAACACACATTAGTACTGCTTTAAATCACTTTGATATTTTATAATAATAATCAATATAATCTTCTAAATGTAAAGATTACCAATAAAGTGCATTTGAATATGCAAAAGTTTCCACTGAGGACCTAAACTCTTGTGGAAAATGTGTTGGCTGTATTTTCAGAGAAGATTTAAGGCCTTCTCAGTTGATTTCAGTGCAGACTTGAGAGTATTTTGTAGCTATAGCATCCTCTGTATCTTTGCTCTAAAGAACTGGTTGTTGACATTTGTGCCAGCAAGAGTGAATAAATTGTATTTAGATGACAGCTTCAATTGAAGCCATCCATTCGTCAGATATTTCAGCTGGTTCTTTTCCTTCATGGTTTCATTAAATGAAATTGCTCAGTGCTTTTCTTTATGCCAGTTCTCCAACCAGCTTTGAACTGGTATTTACGAGTACGAGATTTGCGGGACAGTTATTGATTACATGTTTTCAGCTCCTTGCTTCTGTAGACTTTGTAGGGGGCTTCTTGTCCTCTATCTAGATCCTGACAGACATCTTCTTTAACTATTCCAGTTTGTGCATATTCACCCTGAGGCCTCTGGATGTGACTCTGAAGTGAAGCTTAAGTCTGCAGCAGAGCACCTTTTGTTAGCATATCAAATGAAAGTCAATATTGCATTAAGGTTTTCCACATGGTTATGTAAGTAGTATTGAAATTCTGGTTATTGCACAACTGGGTTTCTGTGTTTACTGCAGACTCCTATTCTTGTCTACTGCGAAAAACACAAGCTGGAAAACAGAATTTTAGAGCATCATGGGTCACTAAAACTAATAATACTGTCATTTTTTTTTAGAATGTGTTGGATGCTGGCAAAATTTGCAGACTGCAATATGCCAATTATAATAACATATCTCAGTATAATCATGACTTAATGGAGTGAGGATGTGAGTGAAGATTGATTAAATAGATAGATAATAGATGACATGGCAAACCTGCATCTAATTTTGAAGGTTCCATATTGTATATTGTATTGAATGTAAGTGAGAATTCAATGTCCTCTTTCATTATAAAGCAGGTTTAGTCTGCAGACACTGAGCCTTAAAAACAAGTCATCAGGTCTTCTTTAACTTTTTGATGTCACAACAAAGCAGTCACTGCCCTCAAACTTGTGCCCCAAGCCCAGCCCACCTGTACTCACCAACCAACCTTACAGGATTTGGTTTCTCCGAGTATTATCCTGAAATATGCTATACTTTAATTCACTCAGAAATCAGCGAGTCAATCAGAAGAGAGGCTCGGAGTCTCCCCTCTTCTGATTGGCTCACTGACCTGCCTGTTGTTACTAGAGCTACAGAAAGACACGTGAGAGAGGAGATATGAAACTACATTTACATGTTCTTGGTTCTTGAACCAGCCATATATCCTCTTATAGGCCAACACTTCAAATGAAACACAAGAGAAGTGTAAAATGTTGGATGAATAAAGTCTATTTCAGTCTATTTCTCACACTGTTGTGTGTTAGGTAGGGTCTGACCCTAATTTATATAACAGTCATGCAGCTTCGACTGTTTCTCAGCACTGTGGCAGGCAGCGGTGTGAGAAGAATCTGAGCAAAACATGGTTTGGGGAAAAATATCCACTTAGGTGATCATATTTGCATTTCTGCCAGCCACTCTCAAAGCAAACACTCAAGGACCCATTATTTAGTATTGTTTTGTCTGAAAAGGTGTGTGTGTGTGTGAGAGAGAGAGAGTCAGAGTGTCTCCTAGCATTCAGTCCCCTCCACAGACCAGGCTGACAGGACAGATAACCGTTTACCTGCAGAGTGCTGGGTCAGCACATTCAGCCTCTCTTATTTCAAGGCGGCAGGCTGCCAGGTCTCCCATGAAATTTAGACGGAGAGAATTGAAAGGTGTTTTTGTTTTGCTGTGCCACTGCCTCTGTTCCATCTACTATGCTGCGCTGATTTACAGTCAACTTTTGTGCGCTCATGTCCTGCCTGCTGCTTCTGTGGCAAAGGCTGACTGTGATGAATACTGACCTACTAGACCTAGTGGTGTAATATTCATTAAAAAAGTCATGTAAACTCCAGATAGACTTGAAAACTTTGTGGAAGGAGCTTAGATTTTTAGTTCATTTATGTGGAAAACATCCACTGAGGATGTAGTGTAGGAGGGGCTGGCACTGAAGATGTCAAAAATGTGATAAACAGCTCTGACTGGTTGATCTATTTGCTGCAAATTAATTCTGTCTTGTGTACATGTACTTATGTGAACACCAAATATCAGCATGAAGATGCTTTCTGTTCTTAGATCTGTAGCACATGTGTCTATCTCCTTGTATGTGAGCATGGACAGCTGTCAGCTTTGGCAGCCAACGCAGTGAATCTTCAGTTCCACAGCCATATGCCTCTTGTGGAAGACATGGCAGCAAGTGCTACAGTCAAAGAGTATCATCACTAGCTTTCTGTTTTCTGCACATATTTTATCTAGTGATGAAGTCAGTGTTGGCAGCATCCAAAAGCTTGTTTACGCCAAGATACTGTTTATAAAAGTTCACAAGTTAGTCAAGTTTTGGGTTTCACTTGGCAGTACATTTGGCATATTCCTCCGATTTGACCTCTGACCTTATAGAAAACTGCTCCAGGGCTTTTGACCAACAATCAATTTCTAGACTTTTTTAAATTCATGACAACAGTTGGTTGATTGTGATTTAGAAAATTTCAATGACGTTTAGCATATTAAATATTTAGTTGCAGACATGTAATTATTCAAAACAGGTGACGTCTCGTCGGCAAGTTAGAAAATCTGATCCTCTATTAATTACTTTAGTAGCATAACAGCAGATTTGATAGTTACTTAATGAATTACTTCGTATTATTCATAGCTGCAAGCTTGCTGACTTCAAAAGTGAGAAATTACTTGATTTTTTAATGAGTCACTAGCAACAAATTTATCACAGCCTGGCATCTCAAAGGTTGTTTTTCTCAATGGGTTCCAATTCATCAACCATGTATGATTTCCTCATAATAGGTGACTGATGAGAAAGTGAAACCTTGTTGTGTTGCTTAGAGACCAAAGAACAATTTAAGATGTATTTTAACATGTGCTTTAGAAATGTAGCTGCTGTTGCTCCCTGCATGTTTCTTTCAGCCATGTATGATTTCCCCATACATATCTGCTGTCAGCTCACATATCTGGTATGGTTTGCATCTTTTAATAGATCCAAGGAGACATTCAAATAATCAGAGAACTTTGACATTTTATTTGGCTTTCATTTTAAGGAAGACTCAAAGTTTTGCTAAAAGGAGTGCAAAAAGAAACCGTTCTGCTGGCATTAGCTGCATATTTTCCCTTGTAATATTCTTTAGAGGTGTCACAGGGTGACTCTTCATCTCTTAAAGAGGACACAGAAGTTGCCTTTTAGTGGAGAAATGCATTATTCAGGAGGGTGCCTGCGGGAATAAGGGGGGGAAACCATAACCAGCAAAGACGCTGCTTATCTGAAAATCCACCGATATCTCCTAATAAACAGAGACAAACATCAGTATGAATGTAGAACATCATCGTGCACATAAGGGAATTGAACATCGACAAGTCGCATCACATGATAAGTAGCTTCTTGTGCCGCTGAGTATTCTCGTAGATAATTTACAGGCTTTGGTGATCGAGAGGAATTATGGGTAGGGTGCTTGCGGCACTCAGACCCCCCTCTCCCTCCTCAATTATTCATCTACTCAGGTTCCAGGTCAGTCCTTGTTTAGCACAGAGTGATAGATTTTATAACTGGCAGGTTTTTACTAACGGTTACAATTATACCTGGGGCTCAGGACAAGCATATTAAACAGGAGATTATGTGTAATGCTTTCTGCTATTGATCCGTGAGGGTCTCTGAGGTGAGAAACAGTCCACAGGAAGAACAGGTCGAGACACACAAACACACACACACACACACGAACACACACACATACATGCAAACACACATACACACACTGATGCCAGGCTAAGATGTTAGCCAAGGGCACGGTTTGTGGTGAATTAGAGACAGCCACCCACCTTCAGCCTAATTGAACAGAGTGTGATTTTTTGCTTCAGTAGACACCAGCACAGACTGTGTATTTTAGAATTTTTTATCTGCACAGAGCTGTGTGTGATAATAACTACCAGCTCTTTTATGTTGTACCTCTAGAATAAAAAGTTACGTTTGCTTTATATTATTGTATTATATTGTTTTGTCTCTAACCTCAAGGTGCATGTTCAAAAGTTTGCTCAGACTTTTCGCTGACTCAAGATCATTTCTTGTTTTAGTGTTGGCATTTTTATGTTGTGTGATGTTTGTGTTCTTGTTTTACCACAGCTCCTACCAAGATGTAGTAACGGTGCAGAAACTCACATTAACGCACAGGATCAGCTATCAATCAGCTCAAGGATCTTAAAGCTGCATTGAGTGTTTTGTTCTTCTATTTTATGAATCATTCTGGTCCTGGTTAACCTCCCTAATGATAAATTTATTTGTACAGTAACATTAGTAATTTTTATAGTACACTTATAGAACACTTTTTGATTCAATCAGCTGACCTGCAGCTACAGCGTAAACTATTTGTACATGCGCATTAGTTCAACGGCTGAAAAAAGGAAAGTGCGGAGTTCATGGGAAGTTAAACCACTTGTACACTTAAACCAAGGCTGTTTTTGAAAGTATCTAAAACATGTTTTTCTGGTGACCCTACCCCTTTGATAACTCTTGAACTTCTTATTCAAGCAGTAATACTTCCTGCAGAAAACTTATCTTACTTCGAAATTAGGTAGTCTACAGCTAACTGTGAAAAATGTAATAACTAGTAAAGTTGGTGCTTTTTTTACACAACTGTTTTCATGGTGAAACGAGATAAGGTTGTAGTTTTAAATTGCTCATAATATCATGTTTAAATCACTGGGACAAGCCTGAAGTTTCATCTAAGTTTCATCTGTTCAAACTGTGAAATTGGTCATACAAATTGCAATAAGATGTTTCCTGCACATTACCTCCAGATGTACAGTGTACACCACAGTTGGTACAGATACAGATTGGCACTTGTATAAAATATCTTAGCCTGTCTTTATTTCACCTTCTTTGTCTGCACATTATGACAAGTTTTATATGCTGTGTTTTTTTTTTTTCCATCATTGGCTTTCATACAGAATGTGTCACTCATTGCAGTGTGCATCATGAAGGGAGACAGCGCTGCTTGACAAGAAGCACACACCTCCACCTACCTCCCAACACACACACACACACACACACACACACACATGCACACACTTACACAAACACGTGCACACACCACAGATGCACACTGATGCAGTAAGTTTCCTGTGCCGCAGTGGCTCTTGGCCTGCCCTTAGTGGGAGGAAAGCAGAGAGTGGATGAGCATGTGTGCCATCATATAAACACAATGCAGTGGTTGGTGTGTGAGTGGGTGTGTGTTGGTCTTAGTGTGTAATCTACAGTAACAAGGTCATGCCAGTTTAAATGGAAGTCCCCACACTGATTTGCGTGTGTTATTGTTTTCCAAACTTAAAATTTGCACGTTGTGGATATCTTACTGTGTGTGCGTGTGTGTGTGTGTGTGAGAACGTTTCCCCTGTGTAATTTCCTGGTAGGATTTCACATTCATGGAGGCAGTGGGGAGTTTGCTGGGTGTCCCAGTGTGAACTCCAGTCAAATTCTGGAGTAACTTCACGTTGCATAACTGTGTCAGCCCATGGATTATTTCCCCCTGCGGGTTTACACTTGGAATGTTGTTTTTCTCCTCCTGAGACTGTAAACTGTGGCACAATGGAGTGCTTCTTCCTATGTATGATACCACGTGGCGGTAGGAGAGTGAAATATGGCCTGAATAGGACAAAATTATTTGAAAGGAGGCTGGGTAGCGCTTTAGAAGAAGAATGCTCTGGGCTTTCTAGCTGCTAAATGCAGGAAAGAGACTCAATTCTGAAATCCTTCATAAAGGGATTGCGATGTGAGTTTAGGGGAATTCTAACCGTTCCATCTTAACTTGTCAGGCGGTGGCGTTTGCTGTGTGAACATCTAGCACTGCAGATCATAAAAGTCAGTAAATGCAGAATCACTTCTCTTAGTAAATGTCTCACAGCTTGCCCAATGATGCCTCCCTCGCTCTATCTCTCTCTCACTCAGGACCGCCGCATGAGGAGCATCTCACGCTGCAATCCCATTGTATTTATGGACTCAAGGATGCCTCTGGTTACAGGTGAAACAAAATAAGATTCAGATGCCAGCCAAAATGTTAAGTTCGATCAATTCTGCTGTGGAACGTGAGCGCATCAATGTGGTTCATTTGCAGCAAGTTAAGTAGATACAGTATGAACCTTTTAAACATCTCTCTAGAAAAACGGAATATTTTAACCTAGAAAATATCAGACCAAAATGTCAAAATGCTGATGTTTAGTAAGAGTTAAATTCAGATGTAGCTAAACATGAAGAAACATCTCTCCTCAGCAGCTTTCATGTATGTTGTGTTTGCCATCTAACACACTTAAAACAAGACTCCTTGGAGTTCTGTGTATTTCTCTTTACTTTGATTTTTCTTTCTATCATACTGAAAAGTCTAACCCTGGTAATTATTAGCTTTCATCTATGATCAAAGTGACTGCGAGGTACTGACTTTGATAGCTGGACTGTTTCACATTCCAAATATCAGACTTAGCTGACTCTGAACTGAACCGGCTTTCTATTTGTTCAGCATCGGACTTTCAGTTTAACACTGCTTTCTCCAGCAGCAGTGTCCAGTGTGTGAGGTTGAACCTGCTCTGAGGTCAGCGTGGTTGTAAATCTCAAGCCATGATGTGAAAATCTTAAATCTAGAAACTGCAGCAGCTTGTGTTTTACAGAAAGGTTAAAAACACTTCTTCACTGTCATGACAGTAGCACTGCTGGGCCCTTTTCCTCTTCTCTGCTGCCCAATAGGAACCACACGTCTCTTGTACTGCACACATTTGACACAGTCCTGATGAATACTGCTTTAACTTGCAAGATGAAAACTGTAAGGGACTGATTTCCTGGAGAATTTGTCTTTTAATAAATAGACTTGAAATGATCAATACACTTTTTGAGAGACTTGAATTCTGTTTGTCATGATGTAAACAAGTTAGTTATATGGTTTCCTGGAGCCGAAAGCATTTTAGACTTTATTATAGAGTCTGAAGTGAGACTTCAGCTTCCTTCTTCATCAGTAGAAGCTTCGAGCGCAGTGCTGTGGGTTTACTTTGAATTAGAGGAGACAGCCTCGGTCTTTCTCTCTGTTATAACCAAGCTGCGTTTTTGCAGAAGAAAATAAATGGGTGTTAAAGTCAATCTCATCTTCAATTTGTTTGAAGCGGTGAAACAAACAAAAGAAAAAACCTTACAAACAAAGAAACAAAAAAATAACATGCAAGGAAAAATGTTTAAATGTTGGCTCTGGGCTTCTCTTCCTTTTATACAATTTACATTGTTTTCACCTCTTGAGGCAGAGTTGAGAAAATCATCCAATGTGCAGTTTAGTCAGCTGTGAGACACAACAGAACCTCATCTGCTCTGTGCCTGCAGCTACAGGGAATTAACTGGATGACAATTTTGCTTATCAATTAATTAATTCATCTATCAAGCAAAAATATTAAACATTTGCTTTTTGACTTCTGCTCAAAAAGTGAGGATTTTTTAAACTTTTCTTGTATTTTGTCATTGTTGTTGACATTTAAGTCAATTAGTCAAAAGCTAACTAGATTATGAGCTGACTTTTGAAGTAATACTTGTAACAGCTAATAGCCACCTATCCCAAACTCTGTTGTGTCCTTTGAAATAATGTTTTCAAATACCATGTCTGCTGAAAGTGGCTGATGTCAATAAGTTTCTATCTTCTATTGATTACAATTCCTAAATGTTAAAATCTATCTTCAAAGTCCATTTCATCATCTCCCAAGCAGACCATTTAGCAATGCACAAAAATGGACGGACGTGAGTCTGCATCTCACTGTTAATGTGACTCCTGTCTGCCAACTTCACCGTGTTTCTCTAACCTTGTGGCATAAATGTTGAGGCCCCGCTGGCAGATTGTGCCACAGATGCTGAACAGGGCTGCAGGCTGTCCTGAACCATCCCTCCCTGTTGCTTTTTAAGGACAAGCAGCAGAGGACACTTTGAGGGGGACTGATCGATGGCAGCAAAGAGTGTGCTGTGGCAAGTCTCATTGCACAAAGAGCAAACAAACACACTGTGATACAGATACATACACACACACAGTTTTGGAAGCACACATTTATCTGTGTGCCATTTGATCTTGTGGCGCTCAGACGTATTGGTTGTTGAACGATATGCTACTGGATAATGTTTGATTTGTGTCTGGATTCAGCCTCTGGTTTCGACTTGCTCTCTGTAACTCACACAGCAGAACGTGGGGTTGATAGTGGTCTTTAACGTTGGGCAGCTGTTTCCTGCTTTAGTGGGATTTGAAGTGTTGGCAATGGAGACGTGGTGCTGCATGAAAAGTTGGGTGAAGCATCAAGAGCGTAAAACAACTACATATTGAAAAAGGTTTGAATTGAATGTAGGGGTACTCAGTATTGCAATCCACGATCTGAAATAGAGTCTGCAACCTGTTCCTACTCTCATTTTATTCTGAGTGCTTTGACACTTCTCCTGGATGTTTGTCTGCTTTTCACTCTGCTTCACCCACAGTACTGTGCTCTGTTTACAAAAAATCACAACTTATCACTCTTTTAATGTAGTGCATATGGAGTATTTGTTGGAACAACACTACCATTTGATTTGAAAGTTCAGTTACTGCTATGCACAATGCATTATTCAGCTGAAAAGTAGATCATATTCTTTTTTCAATATGTGTATTTTTAAGTTCCAGATAGATTTGAAAGTCACTATGACTGTATTTATTTAAGATATATTAAATTGCCTGCAGAAAGAAAGAAATTAATGATTAGCCCACTGACAGTAAACAAGATTTGTTAAAACAAGTTTAGCTCAGAAAATGAAAAGCGGTGGATTAAAGTCCTACTTAGGAATTTAGAAAAACCAATACTGTGTTCCAACCTGTGGGCCCACTTGGTTTATCATAGGTGTCCCTAAGTTACCTCCCATGTAACCTTGTTCATCTGACAACACCTGTGGTTACTGTGGTAACACCAAGGGCGGTTTAAGACTACAGCAAACGCCCCTTCAGCAGCTACTCGTACAGAGATACAACGGAAGACAACTGGTGTGTCTAGTTTCAAAGCAACTGTAACAAACCCCTGTTATATTAACAAACAAGGTAGTCAGCGATTACTTGCAATGAAGATCTGAGGAGAAAATCATTGTGTTTCAGTTGGTCAGTTGAACACTGTCATGTCTCAGCAGCATTTATATTAACTCTAATATTACACTTCCTGTGAAAACCTCGTGCTTAGATAGCTTACCCAAAGTGACGACTGGAATAATGAACTCTGCCACAGATGTTACATAAGAGAAAAATTATTTTGGAATATTAATATGTTGAATGGATGTTGCAGAAGAAAAATGAGAGGTTTTTTTTTTATCACTTAAAAAAACCCAAAAAAACAAGAAACAAACAAAACAGTGGCACTGCAGCTGTTACAGTTCAAAGAGCGAGTTCATAGTAGAGCAGGTGCAGGGTGGAGACATTTCAAACTCTCACTAAAGATTAATGTAGCCCGATGCAAACTGTAACGCTCTTATCTCACAATCAGAGCTTGTAGTGATTTCACAGTTCACTGAAAGTCCAATGCAAGTTTAATTTTAACGAAGAGCGGCCACAACTTCCTTTTCCCCTGCTTGTTTGCTTTTTATAAAATATTTAGACAATTTCTTTTTGCTAATTGCTTTTGCCCATTTTCTTACTCAGTCATTTTGTCTCACTTTTACATTTTCAGTGTAGAGCTCCTAAATCATATCTATCCTACACTCACTTTTTTGGAAGCTGACATTTCCTCTGGTTTTGTTAGAAAAGTCAGAACATAAGAAAGTGGGCCCATAGTGCTTGTATTTTGAAAATACCTTTTGGACTGCAAAGTTTCACCCACACACACTCCGAAACACAGAACATGGATACATTTTCAGATTAGTTTATTCCTCTATTTTTGAGTCAACAAAGCAATAAAAACTGAATTTAAGGAATTATGTGTGCTCTTTGCTGGCTGAACTCTTTGTTCTTTAGAAAACCAATATAAACAGAAGTAAGTGTCATTTCTGGTTGGTTTTATTACATAATGTAAGACAGAAAACCCTCATATCCTTTTCTATGTATGTCTGTATATGTGCAAGAGCCAGGGAAAATGACACACGAGTCCAGCTGATAACAGAGCTGCCTAACACCACTGAATGCTTTATCAGTACAACCTTAATATAAATGCTAAATGTGCTGAAGCTAATTTATGGAATTGACACTGTGGTGATTATTTAAAGCTAAAGTCTCACCCTTAGCACATGATAATTGTGTGTCACTGTGACGGCCTCCACTGTTATTACGAAGTGCTGCTGCTGGGTGGCACCTGCTGAGATCATTGCAGCTTTATCTGCGTATTGTAATGGAGCAGTTAGCAGATAACACGCTAACTGCTTATTATTCTGGGCCTATCAGATCACTGAGGGCATTGGTAAAGAAGCAGAGAGACTGAGAGAAAGGAATGAAGAGAGATAAATGTAATAGGCTCAAACATGCCTCTTTCTAGACCTTGTGTCATCATCTGCACTCAAAATCAGCTGCCATCTGTACAACATGTAAAGTTGCATGCCGTGTCTGCAGTGTGGTGATAGGTCTCTGGTCTTCTGTTGTGAAGCAAACTTCCCTGATCATAGAGACATTAATTAGTCCAGCAGGACAGGATCCTTCCTTTCAAAGCTCCGCTCTCCTGTAGCGGGTTGCGTCCTACCACACAGAATACCATATGGTGTGGCCTTGTGCCGCCTTCTCCCATGGGCACTTGGGGAAAGAGCTTCAAATGGGCCATGACAGGGACAGTGGGTGATGCTGCAGGCTCCCATGCCATTGTGTTTTGTGTGAAATAATCTCTCGGTTGTGGATCAGTCCAGTAATTTGTTACAGAGGCACCGCACACGTTGTCTCCTCTCCCCCCTTCCCTGTGTGTCCTCTCCTCACACTGTCGTAGCACTGCGGTATTTTGCATGCATGTGGAAGAGCCTTAGATAGCCATGCCACGGCTTCATTTTCTGCATCCTGGCATGGAGAATGTGAATCGGCCTGTAGCCAAAATATTTTGGAGTGTGCCCCGCTCTCCTTGGAATATGGAAAAACTTGTGTGTGTCTGTGTGTGTGTGTTTGAGGGTGGGGAGGAAAGCAGGGAAGCAAACAAACACTCACACACTGACTCATGCACTTCAGCCGCTGCCTCTTTGTGTGGCTACAGTCTGCACCTGCAGCACGCCAGCCATTCTGATGCACGGGGACCCACATTCACTCCTCCTCCTCGCACTCTAAGCAGTCCATTAGCCAGGAGTGGCTGAGTGTTGCTCTAGCTAGCAGGGCAGCGGCAGGATGTGTTCAGCTGGCAGAGGCTGCTGACACTGGGAGCTAGCAGGAGGTCCATTTGTGCTGAAATAGCATGCGCCCAGAAACTCTCTTTGAGTTTCCATTGGAGACGCTACAGTTGTTCTGATAAGTTTTTTTTCTGCAAGCAGGAAGATTTATAGAAGTAATATATATTCAGCTTTTATATTTCTATTTAATGCAAAAAAAGACCAGATAATTTACTCCCTGTATTAATCACTGCCTTTGACATCATCATCTCAGAAATGTCGACATGGAATGAATTGAGCGATTTTGATGTAGATTCTGTGTCGTGTGGAATACAATGCACTTTTGACAAATACCTGGAATCCTGCACCGATCACAAATTCAGTGACACTGTTGAAGAGAAACGCTCCAGGCACGCTCATGGGAATCCCAACATTATCTCCTTTGTATTGCCAGCTGATCCATCACGATCTCCTGAGATAAATACAGTGAAGGAGTGTGACTGTAACTCAAGGCAGCCTGTGAAGAGATGAGCCCTGCTGTGAGGCCTCCTGACACCCACCATTTTCCGGTTGATTTATGGCGTTCTATACGACTTCTGAGGGTGAGAGGAAATTGGAAAAACCACCTTCGATGTGACTGCTGTGTGTATAAATGGCAGCTTAGTGGTAGCAGGCAGTTAGTTGTGTCCTTCCTGTAGAAAGATAACTGAGGCTCTTGGCTTGTGTTGTTCTCTCTGGATTTATTCCCACAGACGCCAGCCCTTCCCTTTCCGTTGAACTCTGTCGCAAGGGCATACGCCTGAAAAAGGCAGTTGAGCATGACCATTAGCATAATATTATGCATATGCAGGTTGACACAAGGTCTCACTGTCACCTTCCCTGTGGTGGATAGACAGAGCACTGACATCTTTACTACTACAAGTTCAGATGTTGATTGACCTTGGAGCTGTGAAAAAATTCATGAAGAAAACATCAGAGTACTTTTTTTTTGCATTGCAAATTGAGCAAAATCAAGTTTTTTTTTTATTTAGAGTAAAGGACATTTTAAAGGAATCCTGCAGTGTGCACATCCACTAAAAACAAAAGTTAATCCGAGCCTTGCGCCAGCCAGGCTAACGCTGTGGGAAACAAAGCAGGTATTGTGGCAGTGCTTACAACAGGGTCATGAGGCAAGATTTGCAACCTCCCAGTTCGAAGGAATAGATTTCACAAGAGACTCAGGCAGCTGCTGCTACAGGCTGGAGAGATGCAAAATATAAAGATATGATTGAACAGTTTAAAGGCATGAATGAATGAATGCTGCATGTACTCTTTTATTGATTGCTCCGATTAAAAATGTATAATTCTTATAAATGGATTACACCAGCTCAGTTAATTTGCCAAAACCTTAAGTATTGACATGGATTATAATAACATTAATGGCTTCATCTGTCACTTAAACTTCTAATTCAATCTGTACTCATTTCCTCATTAAGAAGTTCTGGTTCAGGCCTCATGCCCCACCCACCACAGTTACTTGCATTGAGTTGGCAGGTAAAAGGGCAGAGAGCATCAAGATGGTTGGAGGGACTCCGCCTCATGTGTGTGATCACCACGTGAGGAGTCTGTTGTCGCCAAAATCAACAACAGAACAGTTAACCTAGTTCGCACCTTTTAAGTTATGCTTGTAACTCTCTAAACTCTCTCTCTGTGCTGACGAGGTTACGGGCTTATTTTGTCTGCCATTCATCCATTAAGTTGATTGGATTGGTTCCTTAAGTCTGTGACATATGAACCCCTGGCTGTCTGAATCTTTTGTTTACAAGGCTCTCATTGGTTGCCTGCTCATTCAAGGGGGAAATACTCAGTCATGGCTTTGATTACTTATTTCACTCCTGATATAGTGATAAGTTGGTTAATAAGCTGAAGGGTTTAATTTGAAGGGTCTTCAAAGTGATGGCTATTTGTCCTTCAGACATGAAGTAGGTGTCGGAGATATAAATATTTGTTATATTGACAAGATATTACTCTCAGAGAAAGAGCCATTGCTGCTCAACAGAGGTGTGTCTGAAAATGATGATATCAAGGTATTAGAGTAATATCAGCTGAAGCTGCACTCATCAAAAACTCTATATAAAGGTCAAATGATTTTGTGTAATGTAAAAATGGTCGGAGTCGCTCGTAGTTATGAAGTGTTATGAACCCATAGATTTATTATCTCCAGCATTTAGCCTTGGCGCAATGAAGTGTTTTAATGCCTCATCCACTTATTGTTTTGGAACTATGGCCTGCAACTTTATGCTTTTGGTTCACTCACAGCTCTCATCAGCTTTTTTTTTTTTTTTTTTTTTTGTATAGGGACAGTTTGTGGCGAACTGCCAAGCACCAAAACAGAGACAGAAACTGAAACAGAAATATGCTCCAAATTAATGCTAATGTTGCTACATGAATGCTGGATGTGTAAATGAATATGTCTCAGCTATCAAAGTTACAGCTAAAGTGTTAATGCTGTGCTAATAACTTGTTGCATTGTCCCCAGGCAATTAGGTTTAATGCAAGAATCAAAATGGGAATAAGTTTCAATACACACACAGAGAAATTTGGGTGTGGGTTTGAAAGGGGCTTAAATTTTGGCTTTTGTTGTCAGGAAATGTACCTGGAATTATTGTCTGCTTTCCAACTGATCAAAAGGCAGTTGCTGTATTTCTGAAAAAAGTTAACATAATAACTATACACAGTAAACAAAGCAACAACAACAAAAAACATTGTAGTAAAAGCAGATTTTACATATATGAACAAAGAGGAAAAGACATGAATTTAGACCTAATGCAGAAAATTAAATCAAATGGAAACTGAGAGTCTGTTGCGTGGGAAAATGTGTGTGTGTGTGTGTGTGTGTGTGTGTGTGTCAGTGAGTGTTTGTGCATCTCTTCAAAGGGAAAGGCAAAAATGAGGGTGAGACTGTGTGTGCTTTGCTGAGGCAAAACTTCAAGCACTTTGGGTCATCATACGCATTCTGTTTGAGAAATGTGGATTTATTGACAGCGTGACTTGTGCTGCGGCAGAGATGAGCTTGTGTTTGGCTAATAGAGAACAAACAGCAGCTTGTCTGGGACTCTGGTGAATACTACTCGGGTGTCTTGTGTTAAAGGTTTGAATGTGGACTGAGTAGAACCTGTATGCTTCAAAGTAAAAAGGGACTTAATCTGGTGTATCAAGGAGCCAGCTGGCAGCCTCTAGGCTAAGGAGCTATATATTAATGTGTTCAACATTTAACAGAGCTCATCTTTATGATAAAATTACCATTAACTCTGTGCTAAACAGTAAAACACTTGCAAGAACAGTGTCATCCATGTGTTGAAATGACTGACAACTTATCTAAACCGCACTGACCTGTTTTTGTGACTTTTGTCATCAGAATGACTCAAAAGAAAAAAACCCAGCTGTAATTGTAGTTCTTAGCTACAGGAAATAATTTTGCTGCTCAACAGATTATAGTGGTGGAGAATCTGGTTTGGGAAGTGCAACCATTGTGACAGTCTCTCATTATCTGTAGCTGAGCGGAGGCTTCACACCGAGACAATTACACACTGGCCTTCTTAACACTTTTTAACATGAGCTGATAAACCAGGAGACACATAAGAGGCTCACATCTGCAAGTGTCTAATTTATATCGAACATATTTGTGTGCATTTAATGAGTTCCAAGCAAAACAATCTGTGCAAATGTAGTACAAAATACCTCCAACTTTTTCCCATTAATTGAGGAGAATTTGAGCTTTTGCCATAAAATAATAATTATGCAGACATAAAGTGGGCGGTGAGAAGAAACAAAAATGGCTGGAAGACTAGTTTTGGAAGCGACTTTGATAATTGTAGCCTGAACTCTCACAGGAGACAAAGGCGAATCTCTCAAAGAGAGGCAATTGAAATGTGCCTTTAAGTAGCATAGATGTGTGCGTGTCTTGTTTATGCTTCTTACAATTTAGCACAGTTTTAGCACAGTGCTCACGGGGCCAACAAGCTTTGTCTTGCCACCATGTGTCTCCCTGCCCTGGAGGTCTGTGGTGCTGCCTGTTTAAACCGCCCATGTGCTTCCACGCCCATGTCCTTGTTTCCACGGCTCTCTAAACTCCGGTTAGCACACTCTCAAACTGCTGTTATTCTCTTTCGATATGCTGCTTCTGCTTATTTATCACTGTATCGGCTGTGAGAGAGGAGTATATAGAGGAAAGGGGGGAAAGAAAAAAAAACAACTTTGAATTTGTCCCTGTGGCATTGGGCGTCTGGTACCGTAGGGACAGATCTCTGAGTGGTGAGGCATCCCTCCCAGTGCATGCACCAGTGGTCTCCGGCACAGCAAGAGAAAGGTCAGCTTCTATTAGATACACTGTGACAGAATGATGTCTCTGCAGCAATTTATACCAAGCCTGCTCTTGGCAATTCTGCTCTCTACAGTATTCACAAATGTGTGTGTGTGTATGCTGATATTCATCTGAGAGCAAGCACCTTTAATTTAGCAAAGTGCCAAACTTTGTGCTGCTTTGCGTTCCAGTCCATTGAGAGGGAGCACGTGTTATTACAGCAGCCGTGTGGAGAAAATGTGGTCTTCTGAAGTCTATTTTTTTCTCAGGGGGCGATTCCAGGCGTACTGCAGGAATGTGAAGCTTGAAGAGTCACGCAGTTGTTGTAGCTGTGCTTTACTTTAGCCTCAGTCTTTCCACTGTCCACGCTCTGTTTCCACACTCAGTCTTCTCATCTGTCATCATCCATTAGCTGCAGCTCCCCAAGGAAACTTAGCTGAATTGCGATGGGACACTCCACCTACGAGAGGTGTTAAGGTTGCAGCATTGTCTCAGGAAGAGAACACAATAGAGTGGAAAAAGTTACTTCTTCCTCTGCTTGAGTGGCTTCCATCAGTGTTAGACTAGTTGTATGAAAGGCTGTGTGTTTATGTGGTGAAATTGGTGAATGAGAGCAATGTCCTTGAGCCTCCCATCACGGTCTCTGAGTGACTGTATGAACTCTCACTGACGCGTCGCAGTGTGCTTTGGATGAGTGGGGTAAAACATGCCAGAGTGACGGGCTGCTGCTGTCTAGAAGAGCCAGTAATGTTGACAACATGATGGATGATGTGTTCAGGCTTTCCCACCTCATACAACAGCAGATAAACCAGTGACCTCAGAATATGGAAGAAAGCCCCGGTATCATATTTTAGACTTGTAGAAACATTTGGAGTTAATATGATAGAGTTGTAGAGGGGTATTTTTCTTAGTGACAATCTCCATTTGTGATATCTTTACAACTATTGGATTGATTTTCCATTTGCTTTGGCTCAGATATTCATGTCACCCTCAGAATGAATAGCATAGTGATTACTTTGCTGCTTTCTTCATTCAACTTCAATTACTTTAATATGCCTCAGCTGAGTACGCAAACAGTCTATGTGCTAAACTGATATAGTACATGATTTAC